>UESW01002977.1:39653-137749 GCA_900491605.1 Calamus simplicifolius | reverse complement strand
GCACGCCGGGCCTGAACCAACCGACGGAAGCCGGTTTGGCTTCCATCACCATGAGAGAGAGCCGATTGGCCCTCTCTCTCTCTTCTATCACCGCCACTACTTCGCCGGACGCTGCCCAAGGTGCCGGCGGAGTCATCGGCCGGAGCTCGGCTGCGAGGCGGCGGGCACGCCGCGGGCCGAACCGACGCACGGCCGGTTCACTGCATTCTCTCCTGTCCCAGTTTCTGTCTCTCTCTCTTTCTCTCACGCTATCTCTCTCTCTCTCCCTCTCTCGTGTTCCCCTCTCTGTCTCCCTATCTCATGCTCTCTCTCTCTCTGGTTCTCTCTTCTTTCTCTCTCTCTATTTCTCTCTCTTACGCTCTCTTTCTCTCTCTCTAGAAGCAGGAAATTTACCTGGTGGAGGAAGTGCGCCTGCGTGAAGGAAGGGTCCTCATCCTCCCTATTTATTCACCTGAGCAGCGCCTCGGATCTGAGTTTCTCGGAAGGCCAAACGCTTCGCCTGGAGCGAAGCGTTAGTCCGGAACCCAAAAGGAGCTTGGTTCATTGAACCAAGCCATTCGTCTGAACCAATCTGGTTCGTTTGAACCGGGTATTACATCCTCCCCTCCTTATAAAAATTTCGTCCTCGAAATTTGATACATCCAATAGAATATAAATCCAATTTTTTTTTTCTCATAATCAGCTAAATTTCATTCAAAAGTCACCGTCTCGATACATCATTGATCTTTATAAGTCAATTATTCTTAAGCTAAATTGGTTCAAGTTCTAGCTATAACGGGGTTTGAATACACCTCCTCGAAATTAAATGTCCACAAATTTTACTATAAAGATACTCACTAGCAAACTTTTATTTCATTCCTAAGCACTCAAATGATATGTCCAACATCAACAATTAATTTGATCTTTCTACAATTAAAATTGAATTCCTTAAGAAGTATTTCTTTCCTGTCATCCTTTTTTTTTTTTTTCACAACATACTTATTATAATATCATAGAATCCATCGTATGTATTATGTCATCCATTCTTAAGGTTAGTAACACATCAGGTATTTTAATTCCTCGATAAGACAAATTCTAATTCTTGTGAATTAAATATAAAAATAGTTTTCTTCCAATGCTCTCTGAACTCATATAGTTGAATGTGCCATTAATCATTACGATACTTATTTAATCATCATAACATACTTGGTTTCACTCTTGAATATTTCAAGCTAACACTATGAACATTAAGCCAATCATTTAGGATATCTTTCAAATTATCAACTAATTTAATTTCTTTGAAAATAGTGCTATCATTAATCATCAGTATAATTATTTATCTCCTTCATATTTATCATAATACCACCATAACCAATCAATTTCTCTTGAATAGTCAGTATATCCTTAATAAGTATGCAATTTAAATGATTCAAATTCTTGGATCGATTATTTCGTTACCAATGATTATCAAATCATCTATAGATTGCAATGTCTCATACCATAACATGACCAACTAATTTAAACTCTTCAAATATCTCAAAGTGACTCACTAATCTAGCTCAGATACAAGACTTATAAGGTCAATCAAATTGAAATTGCACTTACCATCCGAAAGACATAATTGAAAATATAGTAATCTCTCTATGGCTTGAAAGTGATAGTAGTGTACCATTAACCATAATCCATAACTGATATAATAAAAATAAATCAACTCCTTCCTATTTCTTAACAATAATCATGCCACTTATGGCCGATCAATAATTTATCCATCCTAGAGAAAGATATCTCCTTAGGAACTATGAAGAAAGGTACAATAAGTATGCACAATAAATTAATGAATAGGTATCTTGATTTAGAAATCTATTAATAGATAAAAATCCCCATGAATTCTTTATCAGTGGAGTTATCTTATTCTCATTATTGCTAAAATCTTTCACTTTCTACCATCAAATATTTGATCATTTATAGCCAAAATCAGTTCTAAAGATTAATAGTGTCTACTGCTCTCAAAACTTAAACAGTGATTGTCTCAGAATTTAAAATTTTATAATCTTCCTAAATGATCCATCATGATAATAAGCATCAACCACTTCATTAGCATCAATATCAACCATCTCCATATCTAGCAAAATAACAATCAGTTTTGAATCTATGATATCCATAATAAAAGTCTCTTAACAAAATTCACTATATATACTTACCATCCAGACTCAAATTCAGAAAGTACTCAATTATGCTTAATAAAAATATGTAATTAACTATTTCATTCCCAAAATATCATCAATATTAATCATCCCTATAACCGGTAGATTAACTCATAATCTTAAACTTACAATATCAACAATGTAAGTTCCACTATTAAATTCATTATATACATCCACATTCAAATTCAGATTTAATACCTCAAATCCACATATCAACTCAATTGCAATATGAACATAATGATGATATCTTAGTCATATTAGTCAACAATTGCACTTTTCAACTACTATATCATATTCCATATATTCATCTATCTTTTATTGCATATTCAATTAAATTTCATCTACCCATATTATTTAAAGGTCTAAAATTACTACGAATCATTTCCAATAAGTTTAACATAGATAAAACCTATAGAAGCCCCTAGGCCTCCCCACTGGTCAAGGCTACCAGCCAGGGAGCCCACATAAAATCATTGGCTTGCGATGGTTCATTCTCAATTCCTATCGAACTTGTAATTCAATTAATATCTTGATAAACTTTAAATTTCAAGCTCCAACGCATAATTCATGAAATTCCTTGAAAGTCATAATTGTCTCAATGTCATCCAAATATTTTTCCTAGAGTGTCATTATGCATATGTCCCTAAGATCATAACCTGGGTCCTGTGGGTTATGGGCCCACCACGCTTCCGCTGCGCACTCTAATGCTGCATGTCCTGCATAGACTGCGCCATACCCGAGAGTGCTTGAAGCATCTCGGACTGAAATCGCTGGTGCTCAGTTCCTACTGGGTTGGCAGGGGCCACACCTCCAGTAGTTCCTTTGATCCACCGGCAGATCAGCATTACCGGCCAGAGAGTCCTCCTCATACAGTTCGCTCCTAGTACGGCGAGCCATAACTAATTCCTGGTAAATTGGATAAACTAATGTGTCAGGTGTCTCTAAATATAATGTCATCAAGATATGTTCTCTCCGTGTTATCATGTCAATATGTCTGTGTCCCTAGGGTCATAAGTTCTCTACCTGTTATCATGTCAATATGTCTGTGTCCCTAGGGTCATAAGTTCTCTACCTGTTATCATGTCAATATGTCTGTGTCCCTAGGGTCATAAGTTCTCTACCTGTTATCATGTCAATATGTCTGTGTCCCTAGGGTCATAACCCGAGCTCTGATACCATATAAGCTGTCATGCCCCAGACCCAAAAATTTTGAGCTAGGGTGACAACCCGCCGCGTGCCGGGCACGCAAGGCGTCCCGAAACATGACACTGAGTTCAAGAAAAGCAATAACCTATATATCATTCAATTCCATGGCTTTAATACAATCCATAACTAAAGATTTGGGTTACAAGATCTACACATAAGCATTACTGGGGTTACATCAACATATGAATCCACTTTATTTTAAATAGAAGCTCCAACGAACCTATGGTTCCTTACACACCACAATAATATAGTCTGGGCATCAAGCCCTACACATAAATACACTGGTATAGCAATAAAACAAGAATCTATATTTGAGTTGAGGTCCATCACTCCAACATGTTATTCTCAAATCTCATGGTCCTGTAATAAAAAATATTATAATATTTTCATGAGATTACACTCAGTAAGTAAACCATGTTATGCAGTCAAATCATAGCATGATAATCAATAAACACATAGATGATTTGCATGCTTAAACATTATACAATTACTCAAACATGCAATGTAAGTAAATCCATCATTGTTATATTATATCATATGTGTCCCACGGCCCTGCAATGCCCCATAACAAAGGAGAGCCGCGGCGGCACATATAAATATAATTCAAATCATTGCACTCATCATTGTTGTATTATATCATAGCAAATTATCAGTGCATATAAACAATTTATTGTCATATTATATTATATATGTCCCACGGCCCTGCAATGCCCCATAACAAAGGAGAGCCGTGGCGGCACATATAAATATAATTCATTCTTTTGCATTCACAATCACTCCATTATGCAATGTAAGTATTATATCATGCGTGTCCCACGGCCCTGCAATGCCTCATCTGAGCACATCCTCTAGATGTGTATGGCCATAGCAAAGGAGAACCACGGCAGCACTTATGAATATAATACCAATCATTGTAGCCATAACCGCTCAATTATACTATATAAGTAAACCCACTGTTTATACTCTTAATGGTAACTGTAAATGTGACCCACGGCCCTGCAATACCTCAATCAGAGCACATCCTCCAGATGCGTGGCCATCAATATCCACAGAACACATTGTACGATGTGTGGGCCATACCATAACAGAACATACTCTACGATGTATGTGGCCATAAAAATCATACAGAATACATTGTAAGACATGTGGGCCAAAACACACTCGTCAGTGTGTGAGGCCATAAAATTATACAGAACATGTCTACAATATGTGGGGCCATATCATAACAGAATACATCTCCAGTGTGTGTGGCCATAAAAATCATACAGAACACATCTACAATGTCTGGGGCCATAGTAAAGGAGAACCGCGGCGACACATAACAGTACCTCACATCACTTCAATACATCAATACATCAATCATGTAGCAAAACAGTGGATTATACTTACTGAATAATTGCATGTAATATATCACATCAATGTCATACTAACTGCATCTCTCATGCATAATAACTGCATCTCTCATGCATAGCAACTGCATCTCTCATGCATAATAACTGCATCCCTCATGCATATCATCCACACATGCAATCATAGCACATGAACAGCCATGTATTCATCTACTTACAATTTAGCCAATAACAATTCTTCATATCACAATTCATAATTTAACTGCGCATATCCTGAAATAAATTATTTAATGAACTGATAACTGGTTTACTTACCTTCGCACGTAATCCAACAGATATATCAGCTAATCAGATGTTGGGATACCTGGAGGATTATTTTACACAATTAAATGATTAAAATCTGGATCATGAAATGATTCCTAAGACTCTACCCCAATCCACGGCCCAACTTCGGACTCGAATATCTCTCACCATACTCACTCAAATGGGGAAGTAAAAATACCCCATGAACTAGGATTCACCAAGATTCGAGCCATATAAATATTTTTCTAAACCCGGCCCGTTACAGGGCCCAAAAATCAGCCCAAACTACCTATGCTGCACGGCCCAAAAGGCCTGAACCGGCCGGCCCAGCCGGCCCGGTTCAGCCTTTATCACCCGATCCCCTGTTTCTTCCGAAACAGGGGATTGAAAAGATTCGGCGGCCAGGGCCGCCGCCGGCCGAATCCACGGTGGTCCGGCCACCGAAGGCCGGGCCAGAGCCGGCCGCCGCCGCCGCCGGCCACACTCCCTCCAATATTCTCTCTAAATCATCTTTTCACTCTCGATTTCATCCGTTCGGGCTGTCACCATGCCAGCGACTTCTCCGAAGAAATTGGGGGTGGTCCGGCCACCATTGGTCGGACCGGAGCCGGCTGTCGCCGTGACTTGCCTCCCCCCTGAATCCATCCCCATCAATTTCATTCAATTCATCTCTAATCTCTTCAATTTCTCTCTAATCGTCCGCACGGCTTCAACAGTGCCGGCGGCACGGCCGGCCACCATGGCCGGCTGGACCTCCACCGGACGCACGCCCGGCGCCGGTGGAGGCGCCAGCCCGAAGCTCAGGCCCGGCGAGGCGGCGAGCACGCCGCCGGGCCTGAACCAACCGACGGAAGCCAAACCGGCTTCCGTCACCGCATGAGAGAGAGGCCGATTGGCCCTCTCTCTCTCCTCTATCACCGCCACTACTCCGCCGGACGCGGCCCAAGGTGCCGGCGGAGTCACCGGCCGGAGCTCGGGCCCGGTGAGGCGGCGGGCACGCCGCCGGGCCCGAACCGACGCACGGCCGGTTCACTGCATTCTCTCCCTGTCTCCCAGTTTCTGTCTCTCTCTTTCTCTCACGCTATCTCTCTCTCTCTCCCTCTCTCGTGTTCTCTCTGTCTCCCTCTCTCATGCTCTCTCTCTCTCTCTCTCTGGTTCTCTCTCTCTTTCTCTCTCTCTGGCTATTTCTCTCTCTTACGCTCTCTCCTTCTCTCTCTCTAGAAGCCAGGAAATTTACCTGGTGGAGGAAGTGCGCCTGCGTGAAGGAAGGGTCCTCATCCTCCCTATTTATTCACCTGAGCAGCGCCTCGGATCTGAGTTTTCTCGGAAGGCCAAACGCTTCGCCTGGAGCGAAGCGTTAGTCCGGGAACCCAAAAGTCAGGAGCTTGGTTCATTTGAACCAAGCCTGATTCGTCTGAACCAAATCTGGTTCGTTTGAATCGGGTATTACAGGCCTTCACATATTCTTAGCTTATCTCTGGGCAGGTCGCTGGGGAGTACGAGGCCAGAGACCCGACCATGTCCCGTTATCTGAGAAAGGTGCAGTTCAAGCCTCTCGGTTCTCTTACTTCCGCGTTAGTTACATTCCCCGAGCAGAGAATGCCAGGGCCAACGCGTTATCCCATTTGGCTACCTCGACTGATGGGACACTGGGAAGAACATTTGTGGAGCACTTGCAGGCTTCGAGCATCGAAGTCACGGATGAAGTGTTGCCAATCGAGCAAGGGCCCTCCTGGATGGATACCTATGTCCGATATTTGACCGACAGCACTCTCCCAGAGGATCCCACTGAGGCCAAGCTACTCAGGCGGTGGGCCCCGAAGTTCCTGATGATGGATGGGAAGCTCTATCGGAGGTCATTCTCTTACCCAGTCCTTAGGTGTGTCGGGCCAGTCGAAGCAGACTACATCCTATGTGAAATCCACGAGGGCATCTGCGGGAGTCACCTGGGGGCAGAGCCCTAGCTTACAAGGCCCTACGGCAGGGATACTATTGGCTGACCATGAAGAAAGATGCGACCGAGCTTGTTAAGAAGTGTGATAGCTGTCAGCGCCACACCAACATTCAACGACAGCCGACGTCTCAGCTGACCTCCTTGGCAGCGCCTTGGTCCTTCGCACAGTGGGGTATGGACATCTTGGGACCATTCCCCCTGGCCTTCGGACAGCGCAAGTTCCTTTTAGTCGCTGTAGATCACTTCACCAAGTGGATTGAGGCAGAGGCGCTTGCCAAGATCACCGAGAGCAAGGTGAGATCCTTCTTTTGAAAGTCTATCATATGCCGGTTCGGACTACCACATACTCTGGTCACCGACAATGGCCAGCAGTTTGACAACGTGCCATTCCGGGAATTCTGCTCCGAGTTAGGAATCCATCAAAGATTCACTTCCGTCGGGCACCCTCAGACCAACGGAGCGGCCGAGGTAACCAATCGCATCATCCTCCAAGGACTGAGAACCCGGCTGGATAATTTGCAAAGGACGATGGGTGGAGGAGCTCCCCAATGTGCTATGGGCTTACCACACAATGCCACGAGCACCCACCGAAGAGACCCCTTTTAGCCTGGTCTTCGGGCCGAGGACGTCATACCGGTGGAGGTTGGCTCGCCAAGCCCTCGGGTGGAGTCGTATAATGAGGAAGACAATTTGGACCGGCTGCGAGCCAACCTCGACCTGGTGGAGGAGGTGCGAGACCGAGCGCGGCTACGGATGGCTGTCTACCGACAGTGAGCATCCTGATACTACAACGCCCGTGGACGTCCCAAGACTTTCTTGATAGGATTCTGAGCAGAATCCATTGTATATAGGATTCTAAGGAGAATTCGTTGCAGATAGGATTCTGAGGAAAATCCATTGCATGATAGGATTTTAAGGAGAATCCGTTGCATGATAGGATTCTAAGGAGAATCCGTTGCAGATAGGATTCTAAGGAGAATCCGTTGCAGATCAGGATTCTAAAGGAAAATCCAAAGCGCAAAGGGATCGGAAGGAGCTGATTTCGTTTAGGTTTGGGGCGCTGGGGTGCTCGACCCCCTCGATCCCCACTGGGGCCAGCCCCCAGACCCCCGTATGCGAAGCGGCAAATCGTCGAGCAAAGTAGCAATCATGGTGCAACGGGGATCTTCATCTGCGTGGAGAATTTTGACCATAATAACAAGGATTTTATTTATCTTGTTTATATTGGTTATGTTGCATACTTGATTGTTTATCCTTTTGTTCTTATGTCTATAACTAGGAGAACATGGTTAATTGGATAATCACTTGCTGTTTGTGTTTTGATATATTCGAAATTCCAAGACTAGTGTGAACATGGGCAACTAGAGAGTAAAATTTATTCCCAATTTTAATTTAAATTTTTTAAATTTAAGGGAATTAAGAGTTTTATTTGTTGCATATATGTATATGATCACTACTATGGGATTTTGAATTTATAAGATAATCAAAAACAAGTTTTATAACCCTCAAAATATTGTTTAAATAACTAAGTGGGAGAGGGAATTAATCACATTTAAATCCCATGGTCCCATCACTTGTTTATTGGTGAGGTAGTTAATTTCACGTGTTGGCATTAGTGCTTTCCTCCCCATAGGATGAAATTGATTGCCAGCTCACCAAGAATAATAGTAATTGTTAATGTTGGATTACCTCTCCATCTGAGGGATCCACCATGGGACAATGGATCTAGGATTGAGTGATGGTATACACTTAGGTATAAATATTAGTATCCTCCCATCGGAGTCACTACAAATATTTATATGACCAAATTTAGCCAGCTAATTAATTTTACTTGGTATGTACCTTTTACCTAGATAGTAAAATTAATAGGTTTTATCTGTCTAGATAAATGATGAGTAGTAGACGTCCTCCCATCGAGGCATACTATTCAAAATGTACTAGGCTGCTGGCAAATTCTTTTATTTTGTAGTGGTTGAGGGGCCCTACTTATAATTTTGAATTTAAAGTTTATTGCTCATTATATCTTATTTGATGTATGAATGATTCTCAGGATTAAAATGTCTTCTTTCAATCCACTTGCTGTGATACTCAAAGAAAACAAATTGACTGGTCCTAATTACATTGATTGGAAAAGAAACCTGGATATAGTGTTAACTGCAGAAGGGTACAAGTATGTGCTCACTCAGGTCTGTCCCGCAGAGCCCGGTGAAGGGGCTTCAGATGAGGAGTCCCAAGCTTACCGTAAGTGGATTAAGGCTGATGAGATGGCGCAGTGTTACATATTGGCATCTATGTCAAATGTTCTGCAACATCAGCATCAATCTATGCCCTCTGCCTATGACATGATGTTCAACCTCAAAGAAATGTTTGGGGATCAGAGTCGTGCAGCTAGGCAGACTGCGATGAAAGAACTGATGAACACTAATATGGCTGAAGGAACTCCTGTCAGGGATCATGTTCTAAAGATGATTAGTCTTCTGAATGAACTGGAGATCCTTGGAGCGGAGATGGATGGGGAAACCCAGGTTGATATCATTCTCCAGTCCCTACCTGATTCTTTTAAGCAGTTCTGCCTAAATTATACTATGAACAAAATGAATTTTTCACTGGCAGAGCTACTTAAAGAACTTCAGGTAGCAGAGAGTTTCATTAAGAAGCCTGCAGTTGCTATGGTTACTGAAAAAGGTTCTTCTTCGAAGTCTCATGCTAAGAAGAAGAAAAAGGTTCAGAAAAAGAAACAGCATCAGGCCCCACAGCCCAATGGGGAAATAAAAAAGAAGGGAAAGTGCTTCGTCTGCAAGCAGCCAGGTCACTGGAAGCAGCAATGTCCAGTTTGGCTTGCCAGGAAACAGGCTAGAGGTATATCTCATTCACTTGTAGTTGAAACTTGTTTAGTGGTGTTATCTACCAGTGGCTGGTGTGTAGATACGGGAGCCACTAATCATGTTTGCAATTCTTTGCAGGGGTTCCAGCAGACCCGGCAGCTAAGTGATGGGGAGATTTACATATTTCTGGGAGATGGCACGAGAGTGTCAGTAGTTGCAGTGGGAGATTTTAGCTTTTCTTTTAGTAGAAATAGGATTTTAATATTAAAGGACTATTTTTTTGTACCTTCAATTAGAAGGAATTTAATTTCAGTTTCTAAGTTAGTTGATGATGGATATTCAGTTTATTTTAATGACTCCGTTGTTATTAAGAAAAATAAACATTTTATCTGTTCTGGTACATTGGTGGATGGTCTTTATATTATTAATCTGTTTCTCCTACTGTGCAACTAAATGAAGTGAATAACTATAATAGACCATGTAAGAGAAAACATCCTTCTGAAATGAATCAAACTTATCTTTGGCACTTGCGCCTAGGTCATATAAATCTAAGACGGATTTCTAGACTGGTTCAAGATGGACCATTAGGTTCATTGGAAGTAGAGGCACTACCGGTCTGTGAATCTTGCTTAGAAGGAAAAATGACCAAGCGCCATTCTCGGCCAAAGGCAATAGAGCTAAGGAGATATTAGAATTGGTTCACTCTGATTTGTGTGGCCCAATGAACATCCAAGCTAGAGGTGGTTTTGAGTACTTTGTCACTTTTATTGATGATTACTCAAGATATGGGTATATTTATCTGATGCGCCGTAAGTCTGAATGCTTTGAAAAATTTAAAATTTTTAAGGCAGAAACGGAGAACCGTCATGGTAAAAATATCAAGACACTACGATCCGATCGTGGTGGCGAGTACCTCTTAGGGGAGTTCACAGATTACTTATTAGATGCTGGGATTGAATCCCAGTTATCTGCACCTGGCACGCCACAGCAGAATGGTGTAGCTGAAAGAAGGAATAGGACTCTTATGGATATGGTTAGATCTATGATGAGTTATTCAGACTTACCTATTTCGTTTTGGGGATATGCATTAGAGACAGCTGCATATATTCTTAACTTGGTACCATCTAAGTCAGTACCTAAGACACCCACAGAACTGTGGACTGGGCGCAAGCCTAGTCTAAGACATGTTCGGGTTTGGGGTTGTCAGCACATGTACTAAAAGGCAAACCAGATAAGTTGGAATCAAGGACAGATGTATGCTTCTTTGTTGGATATCCTAAAGGAACAAAAGGTGGTTTATTTTATTGTCCTAAGGATCAGAAGGTCATTGTTAGCACCAATGCCCGATTCTTAGAGGAGGACTATATTATAGACCACAAACCCAGAAGTAAAATTGCTCTAGAAGAGTTGAGAGGCGATAAAACTAGACTGGCTCCTTTAATACCAATAGTACAAGCAGAACACCACAAGAAAGTGGGTTCCCAAACTTCCCATTAACTATTCGTAGTGGGAGAAGTATAGTAACACGAACTGACCCTGAACTGGTACAAAAGGATACCATTAATGCACCAGTTTCAGAACCAGTGCAGGTTGATGGAGCACAAAGATCAGAGTCAGATCGTATTACTACAAGCACATACAATCAGGTTGTGCCTCGTCGTAGTGGGAGGGTTGTAAATCCACCTAAACGGTATATGTTCCTTGGAGAGTCATATGACAGAATCTCTGATGAACTGGATACTGAACCCAGTAGCTACAATGAAGCATTACAGGATAAAGATGCAACTCTTTGGCAAAATGCTATGAAATCAGAGATAGAGTCTATGCACTTTAATCAGGTCTGGGATCTTGTAGAACCACCCGAAGGAGTAAAACCCATCGGATGCAAGTGGATCTATAAGAAGAAGAGAGGAGCAGACGGGAAGGTGGAAACCTTCAAGGCTAGGCTAGTTGCAAAAGGTTTTAGGATCGACTATGAAGAAACCTTTTCACCAGTAGCTATGCTTAAGTCTATCCGGATTCTCTTATCCATTGCAGCTCATTTCGATTACAAAGTTTGGCAAATGGATGTCAAGACGGCTTTCCTTAATGGAAATCTTGACGAGTGCATTTACATGATGCAACCAGACGGGTTTATAGTAAAAGGCCAGGAGCACTTGGTGTGCAAGCTTAAGAGGTCCATTTATGGACTTAAGCAGGCATCTAGATCTTGGAATACTCGTTTTGATCAAGCTATTAAATCTTATGGTTTTGATCAAAGTCCTGACGAGTCATGTGTGTACAAGAAGCGTGATGGAAAAACTTTGGTGTTTCTGGTGCTATATGTGGATGACATCTTACTTATTGGAAACGATATGGGAGTGTTATCTTCGGTCAAGGTATGGTTATCTGGACAATTTGATATGAAGGACTTGGGAGAAGCAAGTCACATCCTAGGGATCAAGCTTTTGTGAGATCGCAAGCAAAGGATGATATGCTTATCTCAAGCCACTTATATCGATAAAATTCTCACCCGGTTTGGTATGCATAATTCCAAGAAAGGATTTCTTCCTTTCAGGCATGGAATTTCTCTATCTAAGGATCAGTTTCCTAAGACACCTGAAGAGATAGAAAGTATGAAGGCAGTTCTTTATGCTTCTGCAGTAGGAAGCCTAATGTATGCTATGCTATGTACTAGACCTGATATCTGTTTTTCGTAGGCATGGTTAACAGATTTCAGTCTAACCCTGGGAGAGAACATTGGACTGCAGTAAAACATATAATTAAGTACCTGAAAAGGACTAAAGATTATATGTTAGTTTACCAAGCAGATAGTCTTATGCCTATAGGATATACAGATTCGGACTTCCAATCAGATAATGAATCTAAGAAATCAACCTCGGGATATGTGTTCACTTTGGGTGGTGGAGCCATTAGCTGGAGGAGTGCGAAGCAAACTTGTGTTGCTGACTCTACCATGGAAGCTAAGTATGTGGCTGCATCTGAGGCTGCAAAAGAGGCTGTTTGGCTTAGAAACTTTCTTTTGGATCTTAGTGTGATACCTTCAGTGCAATTACCTATTACACTTTATTGTGATAATAGTGGGGCAGTTGCTAATTCGAAGGAACCCAGGACCCATAAGAAAACTAAACACATTGAGCGTAAGTATCACCTGATACGTGACATCGTGCAAAGAGGTGACGTGCTGGTGACCAAGGTTGCATCTGAGGACAACCTGGCAGACCCTTTTACAAAGAGTTTAACTTCGAAAGTTTTTGATAGACATGTAGAGGGCATGGGAGTTAGATGTGTACAAGCATTGCTTTGAGTCTAAGTGGGAGATTGATAGAGATATAGACTAAAAGATATGCTTTATGTTATGTCTTTATAATTTAATGAGAATTCATTTCGAGCAATGTATGCCATTTACTATATATGTGCATGTGTCTAGTATTTACAAAGAGTATTTGATCTAGTGTGTAGAGTACGGCTTACACACAGAAGACTAGATCATCGGTTCTTTTGGAATACAAGTTTATTGTTCACAGTTTTAGATGGAATTGGACACACCATCAGTAGAACTGTAGCACAAATTTTTAGTAGGTCTATCTTGACTACGGGGAATGGTTTATTCTAACTATTTGTGCTAGTACACTTTGTGTGTATTGAATAGGACCCAGTTGAGTTAATTATTTCATACTGACTTTATAAAATAATTAAACCTCATGAATATTATGATTACTTATGCTCTTAATCCGAATTCTATTTCTAGACATGTGTATGTAGTGATTATTGCTTTGATTACACATAGAGTGAGATTCTATATGAGTCAATAAACTCAGTGGGTTGGCAATAACATTATATATATGGTGAATATTAATAGTTGAAGGAAACCACGTCCTGATAAATTGGATTGATGATATCCCCTTGAGGAAGCTTATAAGTTTTGATTGTATCAAATCTTGCAAGTGGATTTTGAATCCGATACATCAAATAAGTTAAGTAGATAGGTCTCAAGGATAATAAAAGCCAATTAAATTATATTGTCAGTAATTAAATTTAATTGGTGGATATCTGTAATCTTAACGTGGGGAGATAATAAGTATTTAATATTAAAGGCTCAAAATATAAATTCGAATATGATTAGGAGTACAATTATAATTCTTTAGTGGAATGAATTGTAATTTACGTAATTGAATCCTAACCCGGGGTAGGATTGGGAGATTTAATTACGTGGGAAGTCCTTTTCATATTTGCCTATTGGTCCCTGTTGTAGCCCTATAAATACCCTCTCAGTTGGTTGCTAGGAGAATGTTTTTGGAGAAAGAAAAATAAGAAACCCTAGGACGGCCAAGAGATCCCACCATCTTGTGAGGGAAAGAAGGTATTTTCGGGAATACGACGGAAGGCTAAAGGTTGAGGTCGAGCAATCGAATCAAAGTGTTCCAAAGTTCAAATATGAAGGTATGATCTTGTACTCATAGATTAGAACGGTAAAAGTTTTTTGTATTACTTATATACGCTATAGCCGTGATCTTGAAGTATTCTGCGTTCCCCAATAATAATATCATGCGTGACAAAAACGCTTAACCAGCTTCAGCTCAAAGCTTTCGCATAGAGCTTAAGGATAGATATTGATTTCTAGTAAAATAGACATTATCAACTTGATGAAAAAAAAAAGAGATATTGATTTTCAGTAAAAAGAATTCACATAGAGCTTAAGTCAAGGCTCAATCAAATTCTTTATCTGAAATGAAAATAAAAAGACAAGACAAAATACATTTCCATAGAGGTTGAGATAATTATTTATTTTGTGGATACTAGTGTTCATGGGATATCAATATGAAAGATAAGATATTAGCACTTAAAGAACAAAGCAAAAGTAAACTCTAAGAAAATTAATTTTGGAAGATAAAAGTAAAAAACCAATGTAAAAAAAAAAAAAATAAAAAAAACTCACTAATCTTATAGAGGCATGTATTGGATCTGGCCCATAATCAGATCTGGGCCCAAAACAAAGACGTCCCCTTACCCTGGCCTTGTGTTACATACAGCAAGTGGGGTTAGATTTTTTATTATTACTATTATTTTATTTTTTTATATCACCCCCAGTCCCTGCCGCGCCTCTGGTGCCTTGGATTCGTCGGTGTTGAACACTACCAGAGGAGGAGAGGAAGATTTTTTTTTTTTTTTTTTTGCTATGGCCCGCTAGATGGATATACGGTGCCACCCTTGCATGCCGGTTGCCGGCGTTGGTTGGCTAAGTCGCCGATGCGAAGAGGCGGTGGATGGTGGTCGGGTGGTCGAACAAGGGGCAAAGAAACAGCAAGGCTTCATCAGATGCAAGCCCTTCTTTATTTTATTTTATTTTATTTTATGGATGGAGGGCGGATCTAGGGCTCGGTTTACCAGAGACGCTGGCTCCGATGAACGGGTCCCGCGCAACTCAGGTCTAAAAATATAACAAGCAATGCTGACAACTACAAAATTTTATATAAATTTTTGTCACAATTTAATTTTTCAAACAAAATTCTACTTAACAACTCATGTCTCTTAACAACTGTTCTGAAATTTTGATACCTATTAATATAAGAAGCTGTCTCATTTCCTAAACTCGGGTCTAAATATTATTACCTAAATCTAAAAATTATGACAAGCATGCCGCCGGCCTCTTCTCCCTCGCCCGGGCGGTGACGGCGGGCGAGGGCTCTGATACCATTGTTGATTAGAAAAGTTGCATGGAACAGGGGACTTACCTCGTTCACGGTGTTGGCGGCGTAGCAGAAGCGATGGGATCATCACTTACCTCGTTCACGGCGGCGTAGCAGAAGCGACGGGATCATTGGTAGAAGTCTCTAATGGTGCCATTGGTCATATGTTACAAGTCTTGTTCTTTAAAGGGCTCGGAAGAAAAGGAAGCATATGGAAGAGAACGCTAGAGAGAAAGTGAGTGAGATCAAAATTAATTAAGTTTAATTGCCCAAAACAAATTGCCGCCCCCTTTCTTTGTTTTACGGGCAATAGCGTTAGATTTATATATCAAGATTTAAATCATCTAGATAATGAAGAAAAGCAATTCTTCTTCCAAGCTATCACCACACTAACAAAGAATAAAACAAAAAAAAATTATGTCATTTACCATATCCCTAATCATATAAACTAGCTAACGAAGGAAGCAATTTTTGCAAGCTATCACCACACTAAAATATGAAATATGCATGGACTGCATTGGGCTTGGGCCAAGGTCAGGCTAATCATCTACCTAAGCCTACATTGAAAGTAATATGCGCCTCAATTTTAAGTCTAGGCCCAATTTGAAATGAAGAAGATACAGGTCCAACCTTGATCCAAAGCTAGCTCATCCAATCGGTTTTGGGCTAGCCCAAGCCCATTTTCAGCCCTGTTTGGTAGGAAATGAACTTATTCCACCCATGTTTCATTGTTTTTCTTCTCTCTTTGTTCACGTCATCAAAACTAGCTAAATAACAAGATACTTTTTTATAAGAAATTAATGCAATTGAATGCAAGTGATGCAGCTTGGTAAATGACAAAAGACTTGATCCTACTGTGGCTTGTAAGCGTTACTTTTTTACATTTTGTATTTATTTTATCAAGGCATGTATTTAACTTATTGGACTAGGGTGCTTTCACATTGTCGAGTAACCTTGCTCGATTAAGTAGTCATCTAGCTGTGGTCCCTTCAATCTCTTATGTAGTTCAAACCAAGTGCCGCCCACTAATCTTCCATAGAACTATAAATCTTCCATAGAACTGGGTCCCATTAACTTGACCTAACCAGGGTTACTTGCGGTTAAACTATGTATCCCTTCAATAAAACTTTAGGTGTAGCTCATCAATCATCAAATTTGATATAGTCCTAAATCCATAAGAGACATCATATTTAACTTAAAGCCCACCTGACCAATCCATCAAATGAATGGATCAGTTTCAAACTCACATATATATAATAAGCATTTAGAGGTGCAGTCGGATAGACTAAATTTTCACTTGGCTTGAGTAAGTTCAATGAACCCTATTGATAAGTTGAGGAACAGGGTATCAGTAAGCCGAAAACACAGACCGACCCTGTCACACATTTCCAAAATGGATCAAATTGAGTCTAAGTTTTAGGACCTTAAGACATTTCACATTGAAGCAACGGTGAATCTAGACAAGAGCTAACACACTTGATCAAATGTGAATGAAATTAGTTCAACCTTATGATTTAAACATTATTAAATTGCATCCATGTGGTTTGAAATATTACACTTAACTATTCTATATTTTAAATTCTATCAAATTGAGCTATATGCTTTGATATGTTACACTTAACTATCATGTATTTTAAATACTATTAAATTACAATCATATGATTTGAAATATTTCACTTAACTATCTACGTATTTTAAACCTACTTAAGTTTACTTAATGCACTTAAACTTTTATATGCATGCAATTTGATAGCATTTAAAACATATTGTAGTTCAGTATAACATTTCAAACCATATAAATTCAATTGATAGAGCTTAAAATACATAGTAATTTGCCTAACATGTCTTACACTAAATGCTAGATTGCTAATGAAATCTAAATAAGCAGCAAAGTTTCTAGTAATATAAGAATGGAATAAGTAAATCTTGGTGGTCTCATGGTAAGATATCCATTGATTAAACCATACACATGCAAGCTCATTTCAACATTTCTTCTCCTCCTTCGCTGCAGTACTTATGGCCACAGCGAGGCAGGCGGTGGCGTACGATCTCCGTGGCCTGTTCCTCCGACTTTTCTCCCTCGCAGGTCATCAGCTCGAGGACGATGACAGCCGACGAGAGCTCTGATACGATAAAACATGCCGCAAGGGACTTACCTCGTTCACGCACGGGGGATCATCGATGATCGACGAGTAGCGACGAAGAAAAAAGGAGAATGGTTTGAGAAAGGGAGAGGACGAGCGTACGCTGAGGCGGTGGGCCGAAGTAGACGCATGACCTGGCATTAGACGCATGACCTGTATCCAATGCCAGATCAGCTCCAACAAAATAAGTTTAAAATAGGATTAGGCTTTTTTAATTAATATTATTTTATTTTTTAGATATAGCCATCAGCGTCAGCCGGCGAACTATAAGTTTAAAATAGGGCTAAGCTTTTTTTTAAATTAATATTATTTTATTTTTTAATATAGCCGTCAGTCCCAGTCCGGCGAACTTCACTAGCCTCTTCACCGAGAGGCGATGGGCCGAAGTGGACGCATGACTTGGAATCCAATACCAGGTCAGCTCCAACAAATTAAGTTTAAAATAGGATTAGATTTTTTAAAAATTAATATTATTTTATTTTTTTTTATCGCGGTCGGTCCCAATCGACGAAACTTATCTTTATCGGTCTCTCAGTACTCCTAGCGGGCATCTTGAGTTCGTCAAAATCGAACACTGTACGTGGCATGAGAGGCCAACGCAATGAGTAACATAAATCCCAGCAATAAAAAGAATATAATTAATAATGTTGTTCTAGATGTCTCCCCTTTTTGACTTTCCTTCCCAATGTAACTAGCACATGTATGGGTCATCATCCGATGAATCTATTGTTTTGTTTGGACCATGGGTCCAGCATTCTTTCTATGTTGGGGAAGATTCCAAGAACAATGCTGTGAAAGCATAGAAAGTTGTCTAAGAAACATTAGCTTCTTATTAATCCTGAAAATACCTCTTGGACGCATTCACAGGATGATAATTGGTAAGCAGGGAATCATAAGCAGAGTAACATATTATGCTATCCAGTAATATGATTTTATGACTTATTATGATGCGATGATGATGAAAAAAGTGTGTAGGCCTCATTGCCATCTAATGCCTCTCCATAATCAATAGTGCTCACCATGCGAACTTCTTTTGAAATATTTGAAGACTCACAAACAGCAAATGCATACATTCTCATTAACAATTGGACCCCACATTGTTCCAAGCCCTGCTAAATTTGTAATTTCCTTAGGTTCAATGGGACCCCTCAATTAACTTGGCAAAATCCTATGGCTGGTTTCTTGTTGAAAAAAGTCACAAGAAGTGTTCACATGGTCACAGCAAAAGTTGCACTACACTTACCCAAAATGCAGTCCAAATGAACTATTGCAACACAGATATTGGAGTAAACTACCTTATTATTTATACATAAGAAAAGCAATGAACTATTGCAACAAGAAAAGGTACTTTAGTCCAAACTTAAACCACCCACAAGTTTAAGTTTGTTTATTAATTATAATATTGTGATATTATATTATTAAATAATCAGGTATCTTTCTCTGGTCTAAGCTAACCTCATTAAATTAAGGAAATTTGTTTAGAAAAAAAAAAAAAGGAAGAAAGAAGGAAATATAAACCAAAAGTTCTTTCTTCTAACCTTATATTGGTGCAATGATGTGGTAGAAGCAAGGTCTACAAAAATGGCCTCACGAACCACACCAATATATTACCGGTTTTGTATGATATGGGTTGGCACGATGCCTAATTTTACTCATAACACTTCCATTCAGATTAGACTGGTTATATTTATACTAAATTGGAACTCAATACCATACCGATAGATATTGGTACAATACAATCAGTATGACAGATACAGACCTTGAGTAAAAGTGTGCTTCTTAGAAAGCATATGTGACACATGCCGACACAAAACAGCTTATACAGCAAAATTCAGACACAGGGCATCCAAAGTAGATATTAAAAGTACTTAAAACCTCCAAATCTCTAAGCAGAGGTTGATTATGAAGAATCCTATGCCAAGTATGATGGCTGTGAAAAATCAAAGAACCAACCATTCTACCTTTAAACCTGAACTCTTCAGTGTCATGTGTGAAGTTCTGCAATGTAACATCTCCACCCTACCATAGCCACTCCCATTTAATTTAATAATAAGTATACCTTAGAAACAATGGAACTACACATCCTATAATCGGGACAGAATTTATAGGATCACACGAATGATTAGAATTTTTAATTGAACTGAAGCCCGCAGCCACCCTCAGCAGCTCTCACGTGCTATATGCATCCAAATAGGTTTCTATTTTTCTTAAATAAAAGAGGGGCTAAAAGAGAGATATCAGCAAAGTTACATCCAACACCTCATAATCCATAGTCGAGAAAAAACTTGGCTCAATTTACTAAAAAATAGATGAAAAAACACGAAAAGCTATTTTATTACCTTGTCCTCTTTGAAGTGCAGGTCTAACCAGTTTCCTTTTGAAGCCTTGGACAGTGTAACAATAACTTTCATGGGCTTAACCACCACTTTGCATTTCTCGGGAACTACTACTTTGTTTAATTTTGGTATAGAAAATCGGTAATTTTTCCCTCGGATGTCATGAAACTTGATGTCCACCGACATTGGCTTAAAAACAGCCTCCATCTTCTCTTCTTGTACACCTTCAAGAAATACATAGAGCTAAAGCACAGATCCCTTCCCTCGTTGTGAGTGTAGGTTCTTATACCTATTTGAAGATCCCTTTTCTTGCTCTCGGAAGGTGGCTAATTCCGAAGCGTTATTATCCGATAGCGGGCAGATGGCCAGGCTGATAAAGATAGGTCGCAACCGACACTGCGCATGTTGAGGTATCTTGCCCCGCCAATCACCTACCAGGCGCGGCGCCACAGGTGGCAGATGGGCCTAATCGTGCCAGACAGGCACCACTACGGATAGTGACCATGCGTAATCGCAGACAGTTAGTGGGCCACATGGTAACTGCAGGTGGTTGGTAGGCCACGTGGTAGAGTCAGGTGGCTCAAGATAGTGGGGACCTGGAGTTCGAGGTCGGGATCGAGGCCAAGGCCGAGGCTGAGGCCGGGGCTTAGGTCGGCACCGAGGTCGACACTACAAGAGAAAAAAAATATTACGACGCCCAAATACGTCGCTAAACATGCAATTGCGACGCAATGACGGCGTCGCTCAGATGATCGTTGCAGTCTCAATTTGTCGCAATTACGTCGCTTCACAGCGACTCTCTACGACGCAGCAATGCATCGCAATATTGCGACGCATCATAAATGCATTGCTAATTTTAAAACTAATTTTTAATATTTAATAATAATATTTTAGATATAGTAGTGACGCAATTTGAGTTGTTAATGCGTCGCTAATTAAATTTTTTTTAAATATTGCGATGCCAGGTTATTGCGTCGCAATATTTAATAATATATTTTAGATATTAGCAACGCAATGTGAGTCGCTAATGCGTCGCTAATTAAATTTTTTTTAAAATATTGTGATGTCAGGTCATTGTGTTGTAATATTTAGTAATAATATTTTAGATATTAGCGACGCAATGTGAGTCGCTAATGCGTCGCTAATTAATTTTTTTTAAAATATTACGATGCCGGGTCATTGCGTCGCAATATTTAATAATAATATTTTAAAAATATTAGCGATGCAATTTCAGTCGCTAATGCATCGCTAATTTTTTTAAAAAAAATAAAATATTAAAAATTAAAACGGTTAATACAATTTCGTTACATTTAAATATTGATCGAAAAATTCTTCACTCATATTGATCCAAACAATAATCATTCAATTTCAAAAATAATTAATATATTAAAATTTTGAAGTTTTCATGTAAAATATATAAAAAAAATACATCAAGAATCCGCGCGATCACGTGGAGGCTGGGAACCCTGCGACATGCGGCTAACCATATCCTGCAACTGACGCATCTGATCTCGCACGTCTGCAAGCTCCTGCTGATGGCCTCGCATACGCTGCTCGAACTCGTGTTCAAACTCCTGCCGAACCTCCTGACGAATGTCCTGCCGAACCTCCTTCGTAATAGATCTCCGAATGTCGTCTAAACGCTCGGCAGGAATATCACCAGAATATCGCGAGCTGGAGGCCTGATGGGGAAAATATGCAGAAGCTCTAGTGCCCAGACCATAGACCCTGTGGTCTCGCGGCTGGGCACCAACAGCCTCCAAAAACACACGTCGACTCTCCTCTGCTGAGAGTTCGACGGGCGTCTCCCCATCAGTGGAGTCGACCTGCGATGCTTGGGAGTGAAGCTCCTCGTCTCGTGTCTTTGAATTATAAAATAAACAATAAATGAATCAATAAATTTCTCTAAATAAAATTTTAGAAATTAAACAGATACTACATAAAGCTAATTTCTTACCGCAACCTCCCGTGATCGCGTATCGACCCAGGAACCGTCCCTCCTAGTGTGTGTCGCCCTGAATAGACGAAACTCACCAGGATCTCCGCCCTCCTGCTCAGACTATAACAATAAAAAAATTGATATTAATGCAAATATTTATAAATAACTAAATTAGTAATTAAATTATTTATGTTTTCTTACCATATGGCATCTGTGCTCCTGAATCGAAATGGAGCCCGAAGTGTGGCGGGAGAGAGACCAGACCGCCCCTCTCGGATCGGCGGTTCGTGTTGGCTGATGCGGACCTCCTGCGCCAGCCATCGGACTGCCAGGCCTGCTGCCACTCGTACCAAATACCCTCTGGCACATGCGCAGGATGCTGACCCGATGACCTGCAACGATGAAGCATGTCGGAGTATCGGCGTCCCGTAAGAGCCTCCCATGCTGCCCTAATGGCATCATGGCTGGCAAGGTCCCACATAAACTTTTTCTGCATTAAAATAAAAGTTAGTTTTAGAATTTATTAAGATTAAGAAATTTTATATCAGTGATAAATTGTATTTAATAAGTTTACCTGAAACTCAGAAAAATAAAACTCCCTCGTGGCTGCAGATACGTAGCGCCAATCGTAGCCACTGGGATCTGCACGCCTCTGAAATACGGAGCTGATGTGGCTGGATACATGATGCTGCTCAATAAATCTGTTAAAAAAATGCATGTTATAAATAATTGACTTAAAAACATAAACATATATTTTTAATTAGTATATACTTATAGCCCATGAGCATCCAGTCGAAGTACGGTGCGGCCGATGGTGGAAGAACTCTCGGAGGTATGTACCGATCGGCTGGAAGGTAATACAAATGCAGGATCACCCGAAGGCTGTGCGACGTATGGAGATCCGAACTCTCTATCTCCAAAGCTCATGTGATCTGATGCAGCAGGGCTACATCCCTGCTCACTCCATATGTCATCGTAGATCTACCTCTGCCCGTCATACTAAAAATACTAAAGATTCATGCAATTAAATTACGATTAATGATTGACTATGTAAAAATTTAACACTTATAAAATAAAGTTGAATTTAAAAAACCTCTATGTTTAATCGGTGTCATTTGTTTCGTGAAATGTTGGTTCAACATCTGATGCCGTATCGGACTGCGATTCAGTTTCATTATCATCGGAAGGAAACCGAACATTTGCATCCGCAATTTCTTGGACATCACCATTTGGATCTCTAAGTGATGTTTCAGGAGCCCTTGTGTCGTCCTCAATTGCATGCATTTCCATCTCATCCTCTTGAAATGCAGGGCACTCGGCTGATTGACTTGATGAACTCTCCTCTAATACGATTGTTGAACGTGGGACGATTTTAGAAATAACCCACCAATCTTGCTTGTCGTTGCGCAAACTTGGATATCCGTAGTAAAACACTTGCTGAGCTTGGGATGCAAGGATGAATGGGTCATATTTCTGTAATCTTCGTCGATGGTTCACTTCAACCAAATTGTAGTCATTATGAACCCTTTTGCCCACAGGAACTATCGGATCGAACCAATCGCAACGAAACAATACGGTTCGTTTCATAGGCCAACCAGGATATTCAACTTCAACCACCTCTACTAACTTTCCGTAATAATCCTGCATATTTGCTCCAACACTTTCTCCTTTAACACACACGCCCCAGTTCTGCGTGCCTCTTGAAGCTGCTAATCGTTCAATCTGAAATTTGTACCCATTAACAAAATAGCCAGTAGAGGTTGTTACGGTCTTCAATGGCCATTGCGATAGACATTTAATGAAAATATTGTCGGTTGTGGACCATGGACCGTTTACCTATAAATTAATAAGCTATTCACAACCAATTCAAAAAATAAAAGCCATTATTGAAATTGATTGAGTGATACTACTCACAAATTCATAAAACCAGTAAGCGAACTCCGTTTCTAACTTCTGCCCAATTGCAACTTGACTGATGTCGGGATTCATTTGTCGTTGTCTATCACAATACATCCTTATGGGATGATAAGGTTAAAACTTATGTTAGCAATTAAATATTATGGTATATTGTAATTTAAATTAGAAGTTTCAATTAAGCATTGAAGTATACACTTACTCAATATATGGATTGACTTCTCTACAGTTCATTAGGATGTAATAATGTGCTGCATTATACTCCATAACGCTAAGATTTCTTGACTTCTGCCCCCCAAATGAACGGCCGATACCTTTAAAAATTGATATTCTACCGTCATTAGGTTCTCCTTCGTCCACACATACGTCATCGTTACGACCAAGATTTCGGCTCCTCGTGGACGTGACCCTCAAAGTAATGCGAGGCAAAAGCTGAAACTTCTTCGACCAAGTGTGCATTGCATATAGAACCTTCAACCCTTGCCTTATTACGCACATTATTTTTTAACTTCTTAAGGTACCTATATGTAAAGTTGAGACCAAAAATTAACCAATTTTCTCGCAATGAAATAATATTTGAAATGTCAACATGTCTTAATGATGTATATATTTACCTCTCGAAAGGATACATCCAGCGATACTGCACGGGACCAGCTATGCTCGCTTCGTATGGCAAGTGAACCGGTAAATGCTCCATTGAGTCAAAAAAACTGGAAGGAAATATTCGCTCCAGCTTGCATAAAATAATTGAATTTCCTCCTCAAGCCTTGCCATGGATGCAGAAGTAATGACTGCGGCAGATAACTCCTTGAAGAACAAGCTGAGCTCCGTCAATGCCTTCCAGACATGTTGCGGAAGCAACTCACGAAAAGCTATAGGCAATAACCGTTGCATGAAAACATGGCAGTCGTGACTCTTCATGCCGAACAACTTGAGCTTATGCATGTCCACACACCTACCGATATTTGAGGCATAACCATCTGGAAATTTTAACCCTCTAAGCCAGTTACATAAAACTTCTCGTGAATTTCTGTCAAGAGTGTAACAGGCTTTAGGATAGGTCCCGTCGGCACTTCTCAAATCACCTCTTCTGCAATACTGATTAAGTTCTTCTCTTGACTTTGCAGTGTCTTTTGTTTTTCCCGGGATGTTTAGCACCGTGTTAAATATGTTATCAAAGAAATTTTTCTCGATATGCATAACATCCAAGTTGTGCCGGATGAGATTTGTGCTCCAATAAGGCAAATCCCAAAATATACTCCTTCTTCCAGTTATGTTCTTTACATATACGGCCATTTATTCTATCTGCATCGGTTCCCAAGCATACCTCAACCCCAAATGCTCTATAGTATCAAATATCCGTGCCGGACCTAACCGGTTCGGCGAATTTTGTGACTGCTTTGTTCTTCCGAAGGCGATCAAGTTACGCCTGTAAGGATGATTTGGGGCAAGAACTTCCTATGATTATCAAACCATGACTGCTTACCACTCTTCTGCAATGTAAATGCATCCGAATCATACATGCAATGAGGGCATGCCAGACGTCCAGCAGTGCTCCAACCAGACAACATTGCATATGCCGGGAATCACTTATTGTCCACATCAAAGCAGCTCTCATGATGAAATTCTGTTTCATAGAAATGTCGTAGGCTACGACTCCTGTTTCCCACAACATTTTCAATTCGGCCACCAACGGTTGCAGAAAGACATCAATCTTTTCCTTTGGATTTGATGGTCCTGGAACCAAAACTGTCAAAAACATTGCAGATCTTTCATGCACTTCCATGGAGGAAGGTTATATACAGTCAGTATCACAGGCCCAAATACTGTTGCCCCGCTTGACCAAATGGTTGGAAGCCATCGGTACAAAGACCTAATCTCACATTCCTTATATCTTCAGCGAAATCAGGATGATTTTCATTGAAATGCTTCCAAGCTTTGAATCTGATGGATGCCGCATTTCATCCTCTTTAGATTCATGTTCGGCATGCCATCTCATATCAGCAGCTGTAGCCTCAGATCTGTATAATCTCTGCAGGCGTGGAGTAAGAGGAAAGTAATGCATCCTCTTGTAAGGCACACTTTTCCTCCTACTTGTACTAGCTCCCCTTCGTGTTTTTGTACCTCGATTGCCCACAAATCTTACACCATCTCAGCTCTGAGTCTTCACCCCAATATATCATACAATTGTTCAAGCAACAATCGATCTTATTAACTGGGAGCCCAAGCCCACGCAACAACTTCTTGTTGAGTAAAAACTGTCTGCTACAACATTATCATTTGGCAAAATTTCTTTGATTAACCCAGCTACAGAATTGAACGCCTTTTCTGATAATCGATGTTCTGCCTTAATATTCAACATTCGAGCAGCTGTAGACAACTGGGAATGACCCTCACAACCAGGATACAATTCTTGATTTGCAGCACGCAACATATCATAAAATTGTTGTGCATCTGGATTTGGTTCTTCCATAAATGTATTCTGATTGAATTCATTACCCGATGCATTCATCACCATTTCTTCATATGTGTTTAAATTCACAAATGGTTCATCTACGGGAATTGACTCTTGTTGGCTATAACAGCTGCTGGAATATCCTCTGGTTCACCATGACAGTACCAAACATAGTAATCAGGAACAAACCCTTTTTACACAATGCACCTTAACAGTTTCACATCTCTGTAGGCTTTATTCTGACACCTGTGGAAGTTGCATGGGCACCTAATCCTAGGCCCATCCATCCATTCAGGTTGGCTACATGCAAATGCGATAAATTCTTCCAATCCATTCAGAAAATCTGGATTAAGCAAGCCATCTTTTATCCTGCATACATCCACGAGCGAGCCCGCTCATTTTTGACCGACTTATACAAAGTCTGGTAAACCATTAAAGGAAACACATTATAAAACTATATTAGCATTACTAATAATAACAACCATTTAAATCATTTATAACTAAACCAATTTTTTTTACACAACTAAGGTCCCTACCCTGCAAGGCGAGCCACGGCTACGATCCTTGGCGTGCTAGCAAGGACCGAGGCACAGGTTCATGGCTAATGCTAGGGCTTGAGTTCGGGTCGGGCCGCAAGGCGGTCCATCATGAGACTTCACAAGCATTCAAGTGTCCTAAATTAATTCTACCTTCACTCCATGTCTAAAAGGTAAGGCCCTATCCCATTCAAGAATATTTTTTGTGATATGTTATTCTGCTATTAATTATCATCGATCGGTTACGTTGAAATTTCAGCAGCATTTCCCATATGTTCTCCTAAATGTGTGGCATATAGCCACACTAGGAGAACGTATGAGCAAATACAAACCGCAATCTCAACCAACGATGATTAATAGCAGACTAACATATCGCAAAAAATATTCTCAAACTGTCCACCAGGACAATTTGAGAATTTGCAAGACTAAGGCTTACAAATTCTCAAACGGGTCTAAAGGTTATAGTGCTGTGATAATATGGAAATCCGAAGACAATCGAACTTATGCTTGTTATTCTTAACTTCTTGTCAATTATACATATAGGAATAGTGTTCTATATATATAGTCACTGACTTCTTAAGATTATTATGTCGAATATAAATGTTTGTGAAGACTAAAATATAAATCATTGAAACTACTAATTTGTTGCTGAAAATTAAATAAAACTACAACAAGACTTTCATTCTAGCATTACATAATTTAATGCATCATTCAATTTGAAGCAGAATGTAAATAATCAAGACATAACAATTGTAAATAACTACAAATGCACAAATATTATTGCATAAACAGCTATAAAGAAATGAAAAGCTACGACTGCAATTTTGAAATTAGCTAATCTAAAGAGTTATGGTTAATGAGCTAAATTAGTTGACCTAAATAGCTAAGCTAATTCAGCTCGACCTATCTAAAGAGTTTTGATTGATGATCTAAAGAGCTAAGGTTGATGGTCTAAATCAGCTTACTTGAAAAGTTAAAACTGATAAGCTAAATTAATTGACCTAAATAGCTATATTTATGAGCTAAATCAGTTGATTTAAAGAGTCATGATTGATGAGCTAAATCAGTCTATCCAAAGAGCTACGACTAATGACATAAATTAATTAATTTATTAGAGTGATCATTCTCCATATATATATAAATATATACTATTGTGTGACCATTTGAAATAGTTTATCGAAGCAAGTATCACTTAGTATCAATATTGTGTGACATAAATTAACATGGTGGGGAAAACCCCCCTTTTAAATTTTTTTTTTTGGTGGCCTGGCCACCGTGGCCGGAGAAGAAGAAGGGGGGTGGTGGGAAAACCCCCCTGTTAAAATTTTTTTTGTGGCCTGGCCACCGTGGCAGGCCACGCAGCAGCCGCTTACCAAGGGGGGGTGGGGAAACCCCCCCTGTTATATATTTTTTTTTGGTGGCCTGGCCACCGTGGCCAGGCCACGGCAGGGCCGTGGCCGGAGAAGACCAAGGGGGGGGGGAACCCCCCTGTTATTTTTTTTTTGGTGGCCTGGCCACCGTGGCCAGGCCAGGCAGCGGACGTGGCCGGAGAGACGGCCAGGCCGTGGCCGTGGCCGAGAAGACCAAGGGGGGGAACCCCCCTGTTAATTTTTTTTTGGTGGCCTGTGGCCATGGCCACCGTGGCCCGGCCACGGCAGCGGCCGTGGCCGGAGAAGACGAAGGGGGGTGGGAAAACCCCCCCTGTTAAATTTTTTTTTGGTGGCCTGGCCACCGTGGCCAGGCCACGGCCGGCCACGGCAGCGGCCGTGGCCAGGCCACGGCCGTGGCCGTGGCCGAACCTATTTTTTAAAAAAAATGAGGGGGGGGGCTTACCTCGGTCGAGAGGGGACGCCGCCGGAGTGGGGGGAGCTCCGCCGGGGAGAGGACGGGGGGAGCCGGAGGAGCGGACGGACGGCGGTTAGGGTAAGAAGAAGAAGAAGAAAGAAGAGAAGCGGGGGGGGGGGGCGGCCGAAAGCTTATAGTAGTGATTAGCGACGCAAATTTGCGTCGCTAATCACTCGCTATTTTTTTTAAATTTATTATGGATTAGCGACGCAACAACGCATCGCTAATCCATCGCTAATTTGGCCTTTTTATTATTTTATGCAAAACTTAGCGACGCAACTAATTGCGTCGCTAATGAGTCGCTAATTTGGCGCCAATGTCCGGCGAAAAAATTTTTTATTTTCTAGGAAATTGCGTCGCTAATGCATCGCAATATTTTTTATAATTATAACTGATAAAAATTATATTTTTAAAAATAATTGCGATGCATATATTGCGTCGCAATATTTTTTTAATTTTTTTATTACATTTATTTTTCTAAAAAATATTGCGACGCAATATATGCGTCGCAATATTAAAAATTATTTTCTCTGGAAAATTATTTTTATTTTCTAGGAAATTGCGTCGTAATATTTTTTAATAATTATAACTGATAAAAATTATATTTTTTGAAAATAATTGCGATGCATATATTGCGTCGCAATGTTTTTTTTTAAATTTTTTTATTACATTTATTTTTCTAAAAACATTGCGACGCAATATGCGTCGCAATATTAAAAATTATTTTCTCTGGAAAATTATTTTTATTTTCTAGGAAATTGCGTCGCTAATGCGTCGCAATATTTTTAAATAATTATAACTGATAAAAATTATATTTTCTGAAAATAATTGCGACGCATATATTGCGTCGCAATGTTTTATTTTAATTTTTTTATTACTTTTATTTTTTAAAATATTGCGACGCAATATTTGCGTCGCAATATTAAAACTTATTTTCTCTAAAATTATTTTATTTTCTAAAAACAATATTTTTTAAATAATTATAACTGATAAAATTATATTTTCTGAAAATAATTGCGACGCAAATATTGCGTCCAATATTTTTTTAAATTTTTTACAACATTTTTTTTCTAAAATCATTGCGACGATCGATCTCGGACCGTTGCGATCGATCCGATCGGCGACGATCGACGGTTGCGATCGATCGAAGCCATGATCCCATCGATCACCGATCGATCCGATCGGCGATGATCCAACGGTTGTGATCGATCGAAGCCATGATCGATCCCGGTCGGGGACGATCGATCTCGGACCGCGATCGATCCGATCGGCGACGATCCGACGGTTGCGATCGATCGAAGCCATGATCGATCCCGATCGGCGACGACCGATCTTGGATTGTCGATCGATCCGATCGACGATCCGACGGTTGCGATCGATCGAAGCCATGATCGATCCCGGTCGGCGATGGATCTCGGACCGTCGCGATCGATCCGATCTGACGATCCGACGGTTGCGATCGATCGAAGCCATGATCGATCTCCGACGATGATCTCGACCGTTGCGATCGATCCGATCGATCCGATGGTTGCGATCGATCGAAGCCATGATCGATCCGATCGGCCACGACCGATCTCGGACCGTGCGATCGATCCGATCGGCGACGATCCGACGGTTGCGATCGATCGAAGCCCGATCCCGATCCGATGACCGATCTCCGTGATCGATCCGATCGGCGATGATCCGAGATCGATCAAGCCATGATCGGCGACGACGATCTCGGACCGTCGTGATCGATTCGATCGATCCGACGGTTGCGATCGATCGAAGCCATGATCGATCCGGTCGGCGACGAGATCTCGGACCATCGCGATCGATCCGATCGGCGATGATCCGATGGTTGCGATCGATCGAAGCCATGATCGATCCCGGTCGGCGACGATCGATCGACGTTGCGATCGATCCGATCGGCCCGATGGTTCGATTCGGCACGACCGATCTCGGACCGTTGCGATCGTCCGATCGGCGACGACGGTTGCGATCGATCGAAGCCATGATCGATCCCGATCGGGGACGACCGATCTGACCGTTGCGATCGATCCAATCGGCGATGATCGAGTTGCGATCGATCCATGATCGATCGGCGACGACCGATCTCGGACCATCGCGATCGATCCGATCGGCGACGATCCGACGGTTGCAATCGATCGAGCCATGATCGATCCCGGTCGATCTCGGACCGTCGCGATCGATCCGATCGGTGACGATCCGACGGTTGCGATCGATCAAGCCATGATCGATCCGATCGGGACGACCGATCTCGGACCATTGCGATCGATCCGATCGGCGACGATCCGACGGTTGCGATCGATCGAAGCCATGATCGATCCCGATCGGCCACGACCGATCTCGGACCATCGCGATCGATCCGATCGGCGACGATCCGACGGTTGCGATCGATCGAAGCCATGATCCCGGTCGGCACGATGATCTCGGACCGTGCGATCGATCCGATCGGCGACGATCCGACGGTTGCGATCGATCAAGCCATGATCGATCCCGGTCGGCGACGACCGATCTCGGATCGCGATCCGATCGGTGACGATCCGATGGTTGCGATCGATCCAAGCCATGATCCCGATCGGCCATGACCGATCTCGGACCGTTGCGATCGATCCGATCCGATCCGATGGTTGCGATCGATCGAAGCCATGATCGATCCGGTCGGCGACGACCGATCTCGGACCATCGCGATCGATCCGATCGGCGATGATCCGACGGTTGCGATCGATCGAAGCCATGAATCCCGGTCGGCGACGATCGATCTCGGACCGTCACGATCGATCCGATCGCGACGATCCGACGGTTGCAATCGATCGAAGCCATGATCGATCCCAGTCGTCGACGATCGATCTCAAACCGTTGCGATNCCGGCGGTTGCGATCGATCGAAGCCATGATCGATCCCGATCGGGGACGACCGATCTTGGACCGTTGCGATCGATCCGATCGGCGATGATGCGACGGTTGCGATCGATCGAAGCTATGATCGATCCCGGTCGGCGACGACCGATCTTGGACCATCGCGATCAATCCGATCGGCGATGATCCGACGGTTTCAATCGATCGATGCCATGATCGATCCCGGTCAACAACGACGGATCTCGGACCATCGCGATCGATCCGATCGGTGACGATCCAATGGTTGCGATCGATCGAAGCCATGATCGATCCTGATCGGGACGACCGATCTCGGACCATTGCGATCGATCCGATCGGCGACGATCCGATGGTTGCGATCGATCGAAGCCATGATCGATCCCGGTCGGCGATGACCGATCTCAGATCATCGCGATCGATCCGATCAGCGATGATCCGACGGTTGCGATCGATCGAAGCCATTATCGATCCTGGTCGGCGACGATGGATCTCGGACCATCGCAATCGATCTGATCGGCGAATGATCCGACGGTTGCAATCAATCGAAGCCATGATCGATCCCGGTCGGCGACGATAGATCTCGGACCATCGCGATCGATCAGATCGGTGACGATCCGATGGTTGCGATCGATCGAAGCCATGATCAATCCCAGTCGGGGATGACCGATCTCGACCGTTGCGATCGATCCGATCGCGACGATCCGATGGTTGCGATCGATCGAAGCCATGATCGATCCCGATCGGCGACGATCGATCTCGTCGCAATTGATCCGATCGGCGACGATCCGATGGTTGCGATCGATCGAAGCCATGATCGATCCCAGTCGACGATGACAGATCTCGGACCGTCGCGATCGATCCGATCAGCGACGATCCAACGGTTGCGATCGATCGAAGCCATGATCGATCCCATCGGCGACGATCGATCTCGAACCATTGCGATCGATCCGATCGACGAAAATCCAACGGTTGCAATCGATCGAAGCCATGATCGATCTCGGTCGGTGATGACCGATCTCAGACCATTGCGATCGATCTGATCGGTGACGATCCGATCGATCAAGCCATGATCGATCCCGATCGGCGATGATCGATCGACGGCCATGATCGATCCCGATCGGTGACGATCCGACGGTTGCGATCGATCGAAGCCATGATCGATCCCGATCGGCGATGATGATCTCGGACCGTCGCGATCGATCCGATTGGCGACGATCTGACGGTTGCGATCGATCGAAGCTATGATCGATCCCAGTCGGGGATGACCGATCTCATCTGCTGGGCAGGGGGAGGAGAGGAGAGGTGTTGCAGTTGTGGCGGCAGTGGCGGCGGCGATGGGGGAGGGGACGGAAGGGAAGGGAACCTGGTGTTCGGAAGTGTAAGGCTGCGGCAATTGGGAGGAGAGAGGCAGAGGGCGAGAGGATCGTTGTCTTGGTTCTCGCTATGCTTCCTCTTTCGGTTTGTTTTGTGTTGACCCAACTATTGATTTTGATGATTAATAAAGGAATTGAGTATATTTATTTGATTACTAATGAATTTGATAAGTGTTTCAGGGCTTAAAAATATTTGATTGATTTAAAGGCATTAAGAAACGTGTTTTGAATCAATTGCAAAATATAAGTTTCAAAGTTTCAGAGCCTGGAGTCGACACCTAGGAATTCTGGAGCCGACCCCATGGCTAGTCAAATATTCTTCTGATTTTTGATACGGTTCGGAGCCGACACCTAGAGTTTCGGAGCCGACACCCAGAGTTTCGGAGTCGACACTTACAGTGTCTGGAGCCGACTCCGATGTGGGGATAGAACGCTTGATTTTTGACTACCTCGGAGCTAACACTTACAGTCTTTTGGAGCCGACACCTGACTATGGAGAGCCGACACCTAACTTTTCGGAGCCGACTCCTCGACGAACTCAGAACTTTCTATTTTTGGATAAACGACTTGGAGCCGACACCTTAAAAAGTTGGAGCCGACTCCAACCTATCTGGAACGAAATTTTAAAATTCCAGATCAGCTCTAACGGTAATATTTTCTTTTTACCTAACTTCTAATGGATATATTTTGTTTGGAAAAACTTTCCAGGTACATTCCAACGGCTAGTTTTCTCACCAAAATGGATTAAAGGAAATCTATAAAAGGGGAGAACGTCCGTTTGAAAAGAATAACGAAGAAAAAAAATGGAAAAAAGAGAGTGCTTTCAAATCAAAAATCCGTGAAGTCTTGAGCCTGGAATCAAAGAGAAAAGAGTTCAAACTCAAATCCTTCCACTCCAAAAAGCTCAAAGAGAAGTCCAAGGCGTTCATATTGAAAATCGGAGGATTCCCAAAATAGAAGAAAAAGCTCTGTTTTTGAGATTTTCCAACTTCTCTTCTGCAACATTTGCAACGAATCAAAGCTGAGGCCTGATTCAACATCTTCAAAGAGAAGAGGAAAAGAAGAAAAGAAGAAAAGCTCAAATCCAATCTACTTCAAATAGGATTTTCTAACCTTATTCCTTTATTTTGAATATCTGCACATTTGAGGAGCTTTGTATTATTAAAAAACATTATTCTTTCTTGTTTGTGCTAGTTCTATCAAGGGGATTGAACTAGTGGAGGTAGTGTACCTCAGGTCAAGCTAGATTAGCTTGAGTTTAGGGTTTTGTGCTGGTGAGCCCAGAAAACCGGCTGGGTTCGTTGTGATCCCTGGGAAACAACAAGTTTGAGTTGTGAGCTTGCAAAATAACTCGGCTGTAATCTAGTTGATTATAGTGTGGACCCAAGTGGATCTTGGGAGTGGACGTAGGTGTTGGATATACCGAACCACTATAAAACCTTTGTGTTTGCCGTGCTTTGATTATCTCTTTCTCTATCTCTTTGGTTGTGTTTAATATTCGCATTGCATTTAATTTCATCTATCTCCAAGCACATAGTTTTTAAAAGGTTAAAATTTTTTAAAGAACCAATTCACCCCCCCCTCTTGGGTTGCCATCTGGGCCAACATTTTGTCCATGATGGCTCTTCAAGAGAATGAACAGCAAACAAGACACAACCGGAAATAACAAAGAGTAATTAGCATTAAGGTTAGGGTTCAAGAGGTTTGGAGGAGGAGGAGGATGATGGTTAGCGTTCTTGAAAGAGGGAGTAACAAGAGAGAAAACGAAAAGATTTGTGTTCTTGAAAGAGAAGGAAATAAGAGGAAAGATCTCGGACCATCGCGATGGATCCGATCGGCGACGATCCGACGGTTGCGATCGATCAAAGCCATGATCGATCCCGGTCGGCGACGACCGATCTCAGACCGTTGCGATCGATCCGATTGGCGACGATCCGACGATTGCGATCGATCGAAGCCATGATCGATCCCAATCGGCGACGATCGATCTCGGACCGCGATCGATCCGATCGACGACGATCCGATGGTTGCGATCGATCGAAGCCATGATCGATTCCGGTCGGCACGACCGATCTCGGACCGTCGCGATCGATCCAATCGGCGTCGACCTGACGGTTGTGATCGATCGAAGCCATGATCGATCCCGGTCAGTGATGACCGATCTCGGACCGTTGTGATCGATCCGATCGGCGATGATCCAATGGTTGCGATCGATCGAAGCCAGTAGACCAAGACAGTTTCATGGGCATAGTGCCGCGGCCCTTCCGCTTCGCTTCTAGATGGTGCTTGGCTACTCGTAGTCCCGTTTGGGAAACTTTAAAAGGGTGGGGGGGAGTGTGAGTCGCAAAGAGCGAGGGGAGAGACGCCGAGAGCTCGCCATGGAGGAGGGCTTCTTTTCCTCATTCCCCAAAAGCCTAATACTAGGGTTTCTCGGGAAACCGATCCCTCTACCTCCATCTCATCCACGTAAGGGGGCTACGGCGAGCTTTTCCTAGGGTTTCCAGAGAGAGATCTTTCCTATTGTCGGCGTGTTTCGTCTTGTTCGTGTTGCCACTCCTAAGTGATCAATCAGAGCTAAGGATACTAGGGTTTTGGAGTTTGTCTTAGATGCGGTTTCTAAAGGTTTGTTGTCTACCTTTCTAGGGCTTTTTTTTACCCCCCGTTTTGGATCGTTTCTTTGTTCTTTTTGGCCCCTGTTTATCTGTTTGGATCGAAGTCTTTCTTTAGATGCTAGTCATTTAACTTTCATTCTTCTTGTATCTTATCTCGCTCCAGTTCTCATATGATTAGAGTTTAACATACACACATACACACACATATATATATATTAAAAAGAATATTCAGATTTCCTTAAACAATATTTTTATTTCATAATTCTTTTTAATATTTTTATAAAATTTATTTTTTAAAAAAAATTGCGATGCAATACTTGCATCGCTAAATAAAAAATTATTTTTAATAATTTACTGTTTTATTGCGTCACTATTGCGTCGCTATTTAACATAATTAATTTTTTTAAAAACATTGCGACGCACAGGTTTGCATCGCAATTTTTTTATTTCATAATTATATTTTATAAAAATTAATTTTATTTAAAATAATTGTGACGCAACTAGTGCATCGCTAAATTAAAAATAATTTCTCTAATTTTTTAGTTTATTGTGTCGCTAATGCATCGCTATTTAACATAATTAATTTTTTAAAAATATTGCGACGCATAGGGTTGCATCGCAATTTTTTTATTTCATAATTATATTTTATAAAATTTAATTTTATTTAAAATAATTGTGATGCAGTTAATGCGTCGCTAAATTAAAAATAATTTTTTTAATTTTTTGGTTTATTGCATCGCTAATGCATCGCTATTTAACATATTTAATTTTTTAAAAACATTGCGACGCACTGAGTTGCGTCGCAATATTTTTTTTCATATTTATATTTTATAAAAATTAATTTTATTTAAATTATTTGCGACGCAATTGGTGCGTCGCTAAATTAAAAATAATTTTTCTAATTTTCTGGTTTATTGTGTTGCTATTTAACATAATTAATTTTTTAAAAACATTGCGATGCACTGAGTTGCGTCGCAATATTTTTTTATATTTATATTTTATAAAAAATTAATTTAAAAATATTACGATGCATTATTTGCATCGCTAAATAAAAAATTAATTTTTTTTATTTTCTGATTTATTGAGTCGCTAATGCGTCGCTAATTGTGTCAAAATATTTTGTTGTCACGGAGGCATCGCAAAGTGGTCGCAATTTAGCGACGCATAATTGCATCGCTAAATTTGCGTCGCTATTTCAGTATTTTTTTGTAGTGCGAGTTCGGAGCCGAGGTCGGGGCTGAGGTTGGGGTTGGCACCGAGGTCGAGGTCGGGGCCGAGGTGAGGTCGACACCGAGGCCAAGGTCGGGGTCGGGGCCGAGGTGATGGCGGGTACCTCACGTTAGCCCGCTACTAACGGAGCCTGATTAACCACACCAACACCAACACTAATCTTCCTAAGTTTTTTTCTCAGAGATACATATAGGCAAACAGTAGCCCAGTCTTATAGTCAAAGTTCAGAGACGCTCTATTAGATTGACAAACAAAACTCAACAAAATAGAACTCATGTAACATCTTTAAGTGTTTGCAAGCAATCTGACCCTTGCTTTGGCCGCAATGTTTGTACGCACACCTATGCCACAACTAAACTCTAGTCAAGAGTATTTTGTATCTATGCGTATGTATGCCAATTCAATATTTTTCCTCTGTTAAGTACTACAACCATGAAACTAGCTTTCCAATAAGGTATTTGGGACCCAATGCCCGAGATAACTATTTATAATTTGAGTGTCGACTTAGTCCTGAATAGAGTAGAGTGGATGAAAAGGCTTAAATGAGTTGGGAAAAGAAAATCTTCATCTAGAAACAAGAAATCCCTTTATAAAACCCCATATTTTGGCCCAAACAACCAAGGCTATTATTTAGATTAATTTATAAACATGATCACAAAGATAATTCTTAAATATTATAGAATTTTTTTTTGATATGTATCTATTAAACAAAAAAACTTACATGCTTGCTAGACAAAAAAAACTTACATTCTCACGTATATTTGCTCATCAAATAAAAATAATAAAAAAAATTCATACTTATTTGTGCCATCGTAGAAAAGTTACGGCAAAATAAATTGCAAATATGAATAGATAAAAAAATATAATTTATTTATAAAATAATCTTAATATATCATTCTATCATGGGTTATTAGTAGGCTTCAGGTTTCAGGCCCACACAAGCTGTCAACCGTATCAATGAGCTCAAGTCCAAACTAAATTTGGCTTATATAGCTTGTATTATTAGATCAAATTAAACAGCCCTCATGTACGGTCATAACATAAAACCATTATTTATATTACTTGAGTATAGCAAAAGGATGGTTAGCTAGAAGTACTTTTGTTGTGTTTTTCACTGCAGGAAAAGTGACAACTAACCTTTATAGACAACATCTACAACAAAAGATGAACATTGAAAACAAAACCAGCCCCTAGGCTGGAGGAGTAGTGCATCATTAGTAGCCATGAAAGCGAAACATAGATTTATGTTACATTGAAGAAATTCAAATTATGCTACTCTTGCACAATAACATGCAAAGCAATGACATCTACAAGAAAAAGTAAAACTTAAAATTAAAATAGGCAAAATATCTTCCATCCTGGCTTGACCCATAAACTTTTTCGGTAGCTAAATGTGAAAAGATATTTGTAAACATATTTCCACTTCAAAATCTGTGAAAGCTGCAGCAACAACATCTCAAAACGAATGCTAGCCATCGTAGCTGAGCCTTACAGAAAATATCAAACTAAAAAATCTGTAGCATAATCTTCTGGCTTAAACCATAAGGAGAAATCAATTCCTTTCTTTTTCAATTCTTCAGTTGCAAGACCTATTTTCACCAGCAGCTGCACAGAAGTACACAAATGGTAAGCGAAAGTTCTACAAGAGTAAAAACATGCAGCGTGAGCCCAATTAGTGAGCTCTAACATTCAAAGTAGTTCACTATAGAGGAGGAAAAGAAAGACAAATGGAGGCGGAGGTCTTACGGTGGTTTCCATGAGGAACCGTAGAAGGGACCGCCAGTTAGGGTTTCCGATTTGGACCAACTGTCGAGGGCCGATGAGGTTGATAACTGGGCTGCTGGGAAGAAATCCTTCACCCCCGCCGATGGAGTCTGGACGCGCCGATGGAGTTTGGACGCTTGGTAGCGGAGGTTCATCCAGGGCTGACGAGGTGGATAACATCGGATCCAGGTTGACGGAATCCCATACTCCATCGCTCAGGTAATCTGATATCATATGATGCATCATTGTTTTCAGGTTCGAGGCACCTCTCATTTAAAACATATAATTATCTAGATTTTGGTTATCTCAAATTGGACAGGAAGAGACGATCAGATGATATATTTGCCATCTAGCGGTTAGCTAGGGTGTTCCAGAAGGGCAGGTTAAATAAGTTTAGCACTCAATGGGGAACAATTCAGGAGGTCCTCTTGAGAACATGAATTGGTTGATTATGTTAGCTTGGAAAAGCTTGAATCAATAAAGTTGCCTAACAAATGTACTGATATCACTGGTAACCATTACCATCAGGAGCTGTCTCAATTATTTGGGATTGAAATATATTAATTGTTTTGGTGCTAATTTGAAAACGGATTAGGTGCTTTCTTTTGTTTACTGAAGTTGTATATTGTGAACTGGAAGGGATTGGTAGGAAAACGACTAGGATTTCCTTGAAGAAAAAGGCAGAACTTTCTAAAGGGAACTTGTTTATTATTGTGCATAAATCATTTAAGCATGAGTGGATATTGGTGGTAGTGGCTTGGGCACCTCGAGATGAATGGGATATGTAAGCTGAGTTCTATAATGATGTATCAGAGGGGACAAAAAGAGTTGTAAACAAGGTTAGTCTAAGAACTATTTCTGTTGGAGACTCATGAATAGGAGTGTGAGACTGGTGTAGGGATGTGAAATTTAAGGTATGTTTGGTTTTTGAGAATAGTTTTGTTTTTCATTTTTATTTTTGTAGGCAACAACAGAAAATACTTATGAAAAAAGCATGCATAATCCTAAAATAGCAGAAATTTTAAAAGATACATTCGCCATTTTCCATCAAAACGAAGAAGAGAATGAAAAATAGAGATTAAATAATTTGAAAACATGTGATCTTATGGTGTCCCTTTTAATTTTATTCATCTATCTTTTTAAGAAGCATCGTTCATAATGAAAATAAAAAAAAATTATTCCCACTTTCTAAACTCATTTTCTGAAAATCAAAAATGAAAATTATTTTGAAAAAATATTTTTGAAAACCAAACACAACCGTATTTTCTGTGTTCTTCCCTGGTCAGGATTTTAGATTGGTGAATTGATTCAGCCATCTTGTGAAATGAATGAGACTGACTCAGTTTGTAAAATTTTCTCAAAATTAAGTTATTCAATTATGTGATTTCAGTGAGTTCTAAGTTGGTTTTATGTGGAAACTAACTACTTTCTGATTATATCAACGTTAATTGTTAGTTGATTGCTTTATGAGGATTTATAATTAGTGGTTAGATATTTTAATATGCTGCACTTGAGAGAGAGAGAGAGAGAGAGAGAGAGAGAGAGAGAGAGAGGGGGGGGGCAGCAGCATATTGAAATGAGACTGCTAGTATTTTCTAATGATGATCTTGTGGACCTACATTTGAGAACATCTGAACTAAAATATGTTCTTATTGATATGTTCAGGATTCTTTAAGAGCTAGTACCTGCATCATTATGTTCTATGTTGCTAAATGACGAAAGATCTGTATCCAAATACTTATCAGTGTGGGAAAAAAGCCTTTTACCTTTCACTGTCTTTTGTTTTTATTTTGGCAATAAAAAACCTTTTCATAATTATGAATGGGCCACAATAACCCATTAACTGAGAATAGATTTCATTGCTTTAAGAAAAATCTGTGTTATATTTAACTAAAACATACAAAGACAAAGTGAAGATGTTAGGATAGTGACTTGCATCTTGATATGAGAATTCTGCCTATTTTCTTCTTAACCAGAATTATGTTCTCAGCGGTTTATTTGCATTTGTAACCTAAGGGTAAATTTTCTAAGCCTTTGTTTTCTAAGAGCTAAAAAAATAATGAGAGCTAAATAAATAAATTCTCAATGTAGAATTTAGATATCGGCTGCACTTCATCAATCAGAGTGGGGATACAACTGTGAAATTAGTAAAGCAAAATAAGCCATCTCGTGTCTAGCAGTACTAAAAGCAATTAAGCCAATAGACGGATATCATAAGTCAACAGCAAAATATCATATCGTCGAGAATCTATAGGCAAGTTTGATGAGATCACTACTTACTTACGATAGCTAGTTCCTTTCAACAAACCTTATTTCCTCATTTCCTCTATAGTGTACATTATTATTTTTATCATAATAGTTACCAATTACAGTAAAATAAACTCACCATAATAAGTTCTTTGCAAAATATATTTTTTTAAAAAATTATTATGACGATATGTTTTTGCCTTAACATGGGCTTTTTAGATGAAATGTTTCATCGTAATATAGTTTTAAAATATTATTTATAATAATTAAATTGTATAGCGATGATATTATTTGTTATAATATTTTTATTATGATGAAATATTTTTGTTTTAATAATTTATTACGACATCAACTTATTACGAAAAAAGTTTTTCGTTGTAATAAGTTATGGTGAATTGAGACTAATTCCATGGAGATCAAGATATATTCTAATAGATATCTTAACTGTTAATAAAGTAGACATATATAATATAACTATGTAAAGTTAATAAAGTAGAATAATATAACTATGTACTATATGTGCAAAAGTATGAAAAGTATTAAACTTGTTGCCTAAGATATTAAGATAGCTAGCGGATCTATTAAGATGTTGGGAGAGCTAGCATTACAAATATGCTAATGGATAGAAATTTATGCTTTATTTTATTATCCAATTAATTTTGGTTACTGTATTTATTATCTTACACGTTTCACTCGTTGTTTCGCATGCATAATTTGAGCTACATTTGAGTGAATATATTAATCTTTTCTTTATTAGATTAAGCACATTGAATGTTTTAATTATATTTATCATACAAGAAAATGAATTGGATAATATTCAACAAAATTAAAATATATATATAAGTATATATATATATATAAGTATTATATATAATATCGTCGTCTTATATAATATTCTTGAAAGAAAGAGAAGTTCTCCTGTTCCAGTTGTTGCCATACTGAAATTTAAGAAAAATATTAAACATTAGACAAACATGACACAATTTCCTTAATTTTATGATTACTTTTCAATTATCAGTTCAATAATTTCACAAACTTAATTTAGGCAGAATTTGAAGAAGTGTCAAATTTCTAAGCTTCTTCTTATTCATTTTCTTTTAGTTTTTTTTGGTTTAATCATACTTTGGTTAGCTTTGAATTTCAAAAGAAACCTGTCTTTAATTATAAGTGATAGAGAAAAGAGGTCTATAATGACAAAAAAAATTAATTAAAAAAAGAATTAAATAATTAAGTATTTTTATTTTTTTAATAATTTAATTATTAAGATAGTTCCAAGATCATGACAGGAGGCTTTCACCTCCAAAACTAAGTGTGAAAAAAAATAATAAAAAGAACTTTTGGTTGGCATTCTTTATTTGAGGAAGTTATTTTTTATCTCATATAGATGTTAAAAATATATTTTGGTGATTCCTAATGGATTTTTGGAGATACTTTATGAAAATCTTTCTTTTTTAAAAAAATTAGAACCATCATTTGCTATTTTTTGATAAGAAAAAGTTTAAAGGTTGTTAAAGGTTTCTTAACGTAATTTAGTAAAGCACTCAACATTAAAGCTCAATGATTCATTCTTGATCAAGCATAAAATTGCACAAAATGCATATAAAAATATTAAGTATTCATCATTATTATGCATAGCATCATCATTTTAACATTATCAATTTCCATCTATTGCTTATTACAGTAAAACAACTAGTAACGGTTTTTGCTAACGTACCAATATTTGTGAATGAACGTTCTATGTTTTGTTGGGTCCACAGAACGTCCATTGTTTGGACTTTGGACATATACCGTCTGATACAAAATTCGATTAATTGTTTTACCTGAAATAACAACAAAATATTAAAATAATTATTTGTTAAATTTTTTTGAATAATACCAATATGAGAGATAATGGTGATTTACTTACGTGGTCTATATCATCAAAAGTCACTTCCGCCATCTTTTTTTGTTAGTCTCATATAACTAAACAAAAACACAAAACATTATAAATAAAACATAAAAGATTATAAATAAATAAAAAAACAAAACAAATTTTTCATTGGAGACATATGGATAGCCATATCATCGGGAACGCTGACCCATGCCACACCGAGGTGACTGCCACATCATCAACATCCAAATTTTTAATAATTTCTCATATTACGAAAATGCTCCTGACTTTCATTGGATTTACGGGTGATGCCACCGTAAACGGCTGCCTTGCCGCGCGTGCGGTGGCAGCGCGGGGCCATCCCGGCCCTCCGGCGGCCGGGAAAGGGCTCTTGAATAGCCTTCGGCGACGGAGGAGGGCCGTCAGAGGGAATCCGGCGGCCAGCGTACCTACGCCAGCTGCCGTTCGGGGTTCGATGGCCCTGAACGGCAATCTTTTTCTTCTCCTTTTCCTTCGCTGCGGCACCCATGGCCGCAGCGAGGAGGCAAGCGGCAGCATACGGCCTCTTCTCCCTCGCNTGAATTTCAAAAGAAACCTGTCTTTAATTATAAGTGATAGAGAAAAGAGGTCTATAATGACAAAAAAAATTAATTAAAAAAAGAATTAAATAATTAAGTATTTTTATTTTTTTAATTTAATTATTAAGATAGTTCCAAGATCATGACAGGAGGCTTTCACCTCCAAAACTAAGTGTGAAAAAAAATAATAAAAAGAACTTTTGGTTGGCATTCTTTATTTGAGGAAGTTATTTTTTATCTCATATAGATGTTAAAAATATATTTTATGGTGATTCCTAATGGATTTTTGGAGATACTTTATGAAAATCTTTCTTTTTTAAAAAAATTAGAACCATCATTTGCTATTTTTTGATAAGAAAAAGTTTAAAGGTTGTTAAAGGTTTCTTAACGTAATTTAGTAAAGCACTCAACATTAAAGCTCAATGATTCATTCTTGATCAAGCATAAAATTGCACAAAATGCATATAAAAATATTAAGTATTCATCATTATTATGCATAGCATCATCATTTTAACATTATCAATTTCCATCTATTGCTTATTACAGTAAAACAACTAGTAAGACGGTTTTTGCTAACGTACCAATATTTGTGAATGAACGTTCTATGTTTTGTTGGGTCCACAGAACGTCCATTGTTTGGACTTTGGACATATACCGTCTGATACAAAATTCGATTAATTGTTTTACCTGAAATAACAACAAAATATTAAAATAATTATTTGTTAAATTTTTTTGAATAATACCAATATGAGAGATAATGGTGATTTACTTACGTGGTCTATATCATCAAAAGTCACTTCCGCCATCTTTTTTTGTTAGTCTCATATAACTAAACAAAAACACAAAACATTATAAATAAAACATAAAAGATTATAAATAAATAAAAAAACAAAACAAATTTTTCATTGGAGACATATGGATAGCCATATCATCGGGAACGCTGACCCATGCCACACCGAGGTGACTGCCACATCATCAACATCCAAATTTTTAATAATTTCTCATATTACGAAAATGCTCCTGACTTTCATTGGATTTACGGGTGATGCCACCCGTAAACGGCTGCCTTGCCGCGCGTGCGGTGGCAGCGCGGGGCCATCCCGGCCCTCCGGCGGCCGGGAAAGGGCTCTTGAATAGCCTTCGGCGACGGAGGAGGGCCGTCAGAGGGAATCCGGCGGTCCGGCGGCCAGCCGCTGCCGTTCAGCTGGTTCGGGGATGGCCCTGAACGGCAATCTTTTTCTTCTCCTTTTCCTTCGCTGCGGCACCCATGGCCGCAGCGAGGAGGCAAGCGGCAGCATACGGCCTCTTCTCCCTCGCCGGTCACTTGCCCTCGGACGATGACGACCGGCGAGGGCTCTGATACGGTTAGACATACCGCAAGGGACAGGACTTACCTCGTTTACGGCGGCGAGGAGCGGCGTTTCGAGAAAAGGAGAGGGCGAGCGTATATCGACTGGGAGTAGTCTTTCTTTCGACTGTCTGTCGCGAGAGGCGGTCAGAGAGGCGGTGTCTTTAGGGAGTAGCTGGAGACGGGGAAGAAAGGTGACTCTGTCTTTCCACCGCTTCCACCGCCTCCAACAAATTAATAGCCGCCCGCCCCAACCGACAGGCGGTGGCCAAGTGGACGCATACCTGGCAGCTCCAACGATTAGGTTTTTTTAAGATAGGATTAGGTTTTTTTAAAAAATTAATAATATTTTATTTTTTTGAATCGCTGCCAGCCCCAGCTGGCGAAACTTCAGCGGCCTTTTCCCGTCACCCAAAAAAATTCAGCACCGCCTAACCCTCATGCTGCCGGCGTCTTGGGTTCGTCGGAATCGAACACCATGCATGACATGGGTTCGTCGGAGGAGAAGAGTTATAGACAATGAGAAGCCAACGCAAAGAAATCGTACGAATCGTTAAGAGAGAGAAAGCTAATTTTTGTTAGAGGGAGAGAACTGGGTGAGGTCGAGAAGTCTCTAATAGCGCTATCCAGTTCTATACGGGCTCGAGAGAGAAGGAAGCGTGCGGGAAAAGGATGAGGAAACTCATGAGTGAGAGTCGGAAAACGCCATCTAGTTCTATACGGGCTCGAGAGAGGAGGAAGCGTGCGGAAAGAGGATGTTGGAACTCATGAGGGAGAATCAAAATTTTAAGTTAAAGATAGATAGATAAATTTATAATGAAAAATCACAAATTTTAATTAAGGCTATGATACTACATGTAGATTCTGTTAAAAAAAAATTTAATTATGTAATTCAAACCTAATTTACATAAATTATAATGGTCAAAATTTTAGAATAAAATAATTTTCACAATAAATCTTAAATCAAAAAAAAGTATATCTTGACCATTGAAATTTCTGAACTAGAAATCGAAATTGATCGATTATAGAGAGATTGAGTTTTTCCTCTGTTCCTTTTCCTTCTTCTACATTTTTTATAGAAAAATATACTCTAATCGAGAAAAATGACTAATCTGATAATACATTAAGTCCCTCTTTCCATCAAAGAGGTAGAAATTTTTTATTATTTTTATTAAACCATTATTATTATTTAAATTTAAATAAATAATAAAATAGTTATCGTAATTATCATTTAAATTTAAATAAACGATAAAACAGTTATATGTCCACGTGAGTCACAAAAGAGAAAAAGCTAATATTCTTCCATTTAACCATGTGAAATATTGAACAACTGGTTTAATAAACAAACATAATGTGCATAACAAAATCTAAAATCCCTCGTAATTTGATCAAATATTAAATCATCATTAAGAAAAAACAAATAAGAATCATGGCGGTTGAATGCTATTATCTCGACGTATTCTTTCCATATATCATATTTAATATAACATCACTAATGGTTTTCAATAATGCCCATTCTTTCGACATGTTCATGAAATATCTTTGGTAGCAACCCTTTAGTCAATGAATCTACAATCATGATATTAGTGCTAATATGTTCGATTGATACTCTTTGTTTCTGAACTTCTTTTTTAACAGCAAAGTATCTCAATTTCATATGCTCAGCACCCTTTGAATACTTGTCATTTTTGAAAAAGAAGACGGTTGCAAAATTATCATAATAAATTTTCAGCGGCTTGGTAATACTATCAACAATCCTAAGTCCTAAAATAAAGTTTCGCAGCCATAAACCATGAATGGTGGCCTCAAAGCATGCTAAAAACTCAGCTTTCATAGTGGATGCCTCAATGATAGACTGCTTCGCACTCTTCCATGAGATTGTTTCTTCAGCTAAAAGGAACATATAGCCAAATGTAGATTTTCTAGTATCAACACACCCAACAAAATATGAATTTGAATATCCCTTGACCTCAAGACGATCATATCTCCTATAAATAAGCATGTGATCCTTTGTCCCTTGTAAGTACCTTGGTACATTTTTTGTAGCTCTTCAATGATTCATTCCTGTATTACTTTAATACCTGCCTAGCATTCGACAACAAAATTGATGTTTGGCCTGGTACAAATCTGAGCATACATTAAGCTTTCAACAATTGATGTATAAAGAATTTGTTCAATTTATTTGCATTCTAATTCATTCTTTGGGCATTACATAAGGCTGAATTTATCTCCTTTATGAATTGAAATGGCATTTGTAGAGCATTTGTTCATGTTGAATCTCTCTAGAACTTTATTAATATATGTTTTCTGAGACAATCCTTGTGATTTATAACGAAATATTTTAATTTTAATTACATAGGATGCCTTACCCATATCTTTTATTTCAAAGTTCTTAAAGAGAAAGTTCTTGGTCTCATACAACAAGCCAAAATTATTAGTAGTTAGCAAGATGTCATCAACATATAGAATCAACAATATGATCTTGCTCCCACTAACCTTCAGATATATAATATATCGATCAATGGTGTTTTCTTTAAATCCAAAGGATGTAATTAATGGAAGTAGAAGAAAGACGAAAAGAATTTTTGGGCATTCACTTGGAATTTTTCTTGAGTTTTTCTGTCGCCTCATTAATGTTTGCATGCTGCGGGGTTTATTTAGATTTCTCTAGACATCAATGATCAGTATCAGAAGTATTTATATCTAGCTTTTCATTCTCTGTTCTTTATTTTATGTTTGGCATTCACTGAATCCCTCTAGTTCGAAGCCATCTTTGGTTCGTTCACCTACCAAACGATGAATAAGGAGAATCAACAATTGCATCTTTGTTGTTCCTGACCCTTTTTTTCGAGTGACCGATAACAGAAATATTATCTATGAGACTTTGAATCTCTATTGTTTATCTAAATTTGGCATCCACCTCTGTTCTGAAGCCATCTTTGGTTTTTCCACCTACCAAAGATGAAAGAGGGGAATCAACAATTGGAATAGAAAGGGGGAATCTAAAAGCACAATGTTACAGCACCTAACGATGATTGAGGCTAGCTAGCAAGATTGGCAAATAGAGCATGATATTGTTTTCCCTTTCAGAAAACAATAACTATGGCATTGGATGTTGGTGTCTTTGATCATGAACAGGTCTATTATATTATTTGGAAAGATATCGATTACTTTTGCTCAATGGAGAAGATTACTTCTAGTTGTATTGTTATATATATGAGGTAATAAGATATTTTTATAATTTTTTTCATTTTTAGACCCACATAAACTGTCAACCACAACAATGAGCTCAAGTCCAAACTAAATTTGGCCGATATAGCTTGTATTATTAGATCAAAGTTAATTTGTATATGAAAAATTTTTAAGAGAAATAAACTATTTGTAATTTGAGTGTTGACTTATTTCTGAATAGAGCAAAGTAGAGAAATTTTAACAAGCACGAGGAGATCTCTTTCAAGGCATGCTGCATTTAAGGAAAGCATGTTTGGAATCTATAGAATGATATCTTATTAAGGCATCGACCCAAGTGAGAAATTTGAGCTATAAAGAGCCAGACTTAAGACAAAGTCACAAAGATTCAATCAACTTATTGACAAAGTGAGAAATCATGCGGATTCCCCACTGATTGAGTGGTTGCAAGATGTTCACTTTCAATAATAATACCTTTTAAAAACATTTTCTTTCAATAATGTTCAAATAAAAACTATTTTAATAAATAATTTGAAGGTAGCAATATTGTCTTCATAGCATTACAAATAACTGGTAGAATCTTCTCTTTTAATAATATCTTTTTTAAAATTATTTTCTTTAAATAATGTCTGATGAAAACTATTTGCATAAATAATGGCAGAATTGCAGCGTTAGATGCCGACAAAGCATCCTACCAAAACGACGGACATGAGGAAAAAAATTCTAACATAAATCATCTCTTGAAAAAAAAGATTGTCCTAAAGGCCAACTTCTAGAACTAATCTATTATTTTGGAAAGAATATTAAGTTTTAATAAATTTTAATATTTTTTTAATATATGATTTTGATAGCCTTTAATAGCCAAATAATAATAATAATAATCGTAATGTATAATTTTTAATATAGCATATTATAAACATAATTTAATTAAAAATAATTGAAAAAAATATAAAACAAATGTCCAAAACATTAGCATGTACTTATCATTTATAAAAGATAATATAATAATATGATATAATTATTAATTAACAAAAAAAATTACTTTGCTTTTCTATGTTTTAAGATAAAACTAGTTATCATTCCCTTTTATATACCTCTATTACATATTTAAAGAAATGATAACTGTATAAAAATCTATAAGCCGTAGAAAGGTACTTAATTTTAAGCTTGTATTAAAAAAATTAACTTTTCAAAATTTGGTTTAAAACTTATATTATTAATTGATACTCAAGAGAGTTAAGATAAAGATTGGTTAACTAAACAAAACTTATATTATTAAACAAGAAGAATTGATTGGTCAAATAAGAAAAAAAAGAAAAATTGGTAGCACACCCCTTAGACGTTAAAAGGAAACTCGTGACAATATTTAAGAAAAGATAAATGTAAAGCAATAGAAGCTATACTAGTAATTTCTATTTTACTTGCAACGGTGATTAAATGATCCTCCATAGTCCATAAACTGATCAAACAGCAGTTAAATTAAACGACCCTAACGGTCATAACACAAAACCATTATTTATATTACTTAAGTATAACAAAAAGGTGATTAGCTGGTAGTACTTTTGTTGCGTTTTTTTCCCCTTTCTTGACAGGAAATGTGACGGCTAACGTTTATACAACAATACATAAACATTGAAACAAAACCTAGCCCCTAGGCTGGAAGAGTAGTGCATCATTAGTAGTAGTCATGAAAGCGAAATATAGATTTATACTACACTGGAGAAATTCTAATTATGCTACTCCTGCACGATAACAGGCAGAGCAATGACATGTCAGAGTATCGGCATCCCGTAAGAGCCTCTCATGCTGCCCTAATGGCATCATGGCTAGCAGGGTCCCACGTAAACTTTTTCTGCATTAAAATAAACAGTTAGTTTCAAAATTTATTAAGATTAAGAAATTTAATATCAGTGATAAATTATATTTAATAAGTTTACCTGAAACTCAAAAAAATAAAACTCCCTCGTGGCTGCAGATACGTGGCGCCAATCGTAGCCACTAGGATCTGCATGCCTTTGAAATACGGAGCTGATGTGGCTGGATACATGATGCTGCTCAATAATCTGTTAAAAAAATGCATGTTTTATAAGTAATTGACTTAAAAACATAAACATATATTTTAAATTAGTATATACTTACAGCCCATGAGTATCCAGTCGAAGTACGGTGTGGCCGATGGTAGAAGAACTCTCGGAGGTGTGTGCCGATCGGCTGGATGGTAATACCAATGCAGGATCACTCGAAGGTTGTGCGATGTATGGAGATCCGAACTCTTATCTCCAAAGCTCGTGTGATCTGATGCAGCAGGGCTACGTCCCTGCTCACTCCGTATGTCGTTGGTAGATCTACCCTGCCCGTCATACTGAAAATACTAAAGATTCATGCAATTAAATTACGATTAATGATTGACTATGTAAAAATTTAACACTTATAAAATAAAGTTGAATTTAAAAAAACCTATGTTTAATCGGTATCATTTGTTTCATGAAATGTTGGTTCAACATCTGATGTCGTATCGGACTGTGATTCAGTTTCATTATCATCGGAAGGAAACTGAACATTTGCATCCGCAATTTCTTGGACATCACCATTTGGATCTCTAAGTGATGTTTCAGGAGCCCTTGTGTCGTCCTCAATTGCATGCATTTCCATCTCATCCTCTTGAAATGCAGGGCACTCGGCTGATTAACTTGATGAACTCTCTTCTAATACGATTATTGAACATAGGACGATTTTAGAAACACCCACCAATCTCGCTTGTCGTTGTGCAAACTTGGATATTCGCAGTAAAACACTTGCTGAGCTTGGGATGCAAGGATGAATGGGTCATATTTCTGCAATCTTTATCGATGGTTCACTTCAACCAAATTGTAGTCATTATGAACCCTTTTGCCCACAGAAACTATCAGATCGAACCAATCGCAACGAAACAATACGGTTCGTTTCATAGGCCAACCGGGATATTCAACTTCAACCACCTCTACTAACTTTTCGTAATAATCCTGTATATTTGCTCCAACACTTTCTCCTTTAACACACACGCCCCAGTTCTGCGTGCCTCTTGAAGCTGCTAATCATTCAATCTGAAATTTGTACCCATTAACAAAATAGCCAGTAAAGGTTGTTACGGTCTTCAATGGCCATTGCGATGGACATTTAATGAAAATATTGTCGGTTGTGGACCATGGACCGTTTACCTATAAATTAATAAGCTATTTACAACCAATTCAAAAAATAAAAGCCATTATTGAAATTGATTGAGTGATACTACTCACAAATTCATAAAACCAGTAAGCGAACTCTGTTTCTAATTTCTGCCCAATTGCAACTTGACTGATGTCGGGATTCATCTGTCGTTGTCTATCACAATACATCCTTATGGGATGATAAGGATTAAAACTTATGTTAGCAATTAAATATTGTGGTATATTCTAATTTAAATTAGAAGTTCCAATTATGCTTTGAAGTATATACTTACTCAATATATGGATCGACTTCTCTATGGTTCATTATGATGTAATAATGTGCTGCATTATACTCCATATCGCTAAGATTTCTTGACTTCTGCCCCCCAAATGAACGGCCGATACCTTTAAAAATTGATATTATACCGTCATTAGGTTCTCCTTCGTTCACACGTACGTCATCGTTACGACCAAGATTTCGGCTCCTCGTGTGGACGTGACCCTCAAAGTAATGCGAGGCAAAAGCTGAAACTTCTTCGACCAAGTGTGCATTGCATATAGAACCTTCAACCCTTGCCTTATTACGCACATTATTTTTTAGCTTCTTAAGGTACCTATATGTAAAGTTGAGACAAAAAATTAACCAATTTTATCACAATGAAATAATATTTAAAATGTCAACATGTCTTAATGATGTATATATTTACCTCTCGAAAGGATACATCCAGCGATACTGCACGGGACCAGCTATGCTCGCTTCGTATGGCAAGTGAACCGGTAAATGCTCCATTGAGTCAAAAAAACTGGGAGAAAATATTCGCTCCAGCTTGCATAAAATAATTGAAATTTTCTCCTCAAGCCTTGCCATGGATGCAGAAGTAATGACTGCGGCAGATAACTCCTTAAAGAACAAGCTGAGATCCGTCAATGCCTTCCAGACATATTGCGGAAGCAACTCACGAAAAGCTATAGGCAATAAGCGTTGCATGAAAATATGGCAGTCGTGACTCTTCATGCCGAACAACTTGAGCTTATGCATGTCCACACACCTACCGATATTTGAGGCATAATCATCTGGAAATTTTAACCCTCTAAGCCAGTTACATAAAACTTCTCGTGAATTTCTATCAAGAGTGTAACAGGCTTTAGGATAGGTCCCGTCGGCACTCATCCTCAAATCACCTCTTCTGCATTGCTGATTAAGTTCTTCTCTTAACTTTGCAGTGTCTTTGGTTTTTCCCGGGATGTTTAACACCGTGTTAAATATGTTATCAAAGAAATTTTTCTCGATATGCATAACATCCAAATTGTGCCGGATGAGATTTGTGCTCCAATACGGCAAATCCCAAAATATACTCCTCTTCTTCCGGTTATGTTCTTTATATATATGGCCATGTATTCTATCTGTATCGGGTTCCCAAGCATACCTCAACCCCAAATGCTCTATAGTATCAAATATATATGTGCCGGACCTAACCGGTTCGGCAAATTTTGTGACTGCTTTATTCTTCCGAAAGGCGGTCAAGTTATGCCTGTAAGGATAATTAGAAGGCAAGAACTTTCTATGATTATCAAACCATGACTGCTTACCACTCTTCTGCAATATAAATGCATCCGAATCATACATGCAATGGGGGCATGCCAGACGTCCAGCAGTGCTCCAACCAGACAATATTGCATATGCCGGGAAGTCACTTATTGTCCACATCAAAGCAGCTCTCATGATGAAATTCTGTTTCATAGAAATGTCGTAGGCTAGGACTCCTATTTCCCACAACATTTTTAATTCGGCCACCAACGGTTGTAGGAAGACATCAATCTTTTCCTTTGGATTTAATGGTCATGGAACCAAAACTGTCAAAAACATTGTAGAATCTTTCATGCACTTCCATGGAGGAAGGTTATATACAGTCAGTATCACAGGCCAACATGAATACTGTTGGCCCGCTTGACCAAATGGTTGGAAGCCATCGGTACAAAGACCTAATCTCACATTCATTATATCTTCAGCGAAATCAGGATGATTTTCATTGAAATGCTTCCAAGTTTTTGAATCTGACGGATGCCGCATTTCATCCTCTTTAGATTCATGTTCGGCATGCCATCTCATATCAGCAACTGTAGCCTCAGATCTGTATAATCTCTGCAGGCGTGGAGTAAGAGGAAAGTAATGCATCCTCTTGTAAGGCACACTTTTCCTCCTACTTGTACTAGCTCTCCTTCGCCATTTTTGTACCTCGATTGCCCACAAATCTTACACCATCGCAGCTCTGAGTCTTCACCCCAATATATCATGCAATTATTCAAGAAACAATCGATCTTATTAACTGGGAGCCCAAGCCCACGCAACAACTTCTTCGTTGAGTAAAAACTATCTGCTACAACATTATCATTTGGCAAAATTTCCTTGATTAACCCAGCTACAGAATTGAACGCCTTTTCTGATAATCGATGTTCTGCCTTAATATTCAACAACTGAGCAGCCGTAGAGAACTGGTAATGGCCCTCACAACCAGTATACAATTCTTGATTTGCAGCACGCAACATATCATAAAATTACTGTGCATCTGGATTGGGTTCTTCCATAAATGTATTCTGATTGAATTCATTACCCGATGCATTCATCACCATTTCTTCATATGTGTTTAAATTCACAAATGGTTCATCTACGGGAATTGACACTTGTTGGCTTGTAACAACTGCTGGAATTTCCTCTGGTTCACCATGACAGTACCAAACATCGTAATCAGGAACAAACCCTTTTTTACACAGATGCACCTTAACAGTTTCAACATCTCTGTAGGCTTTATTCTGACACCTGTGATAGTTGCATGGGCACCTAATCTTAGGCCCATCCATCCATTCAGGTTGGCTACATGCAAATGCGATAAATTCTTCCAATCCATTCAGAAAATCTGGATTAAGCAAGCCAACTTTTATCCTTGCATACATCCACGAGCGAGCCCCGCTCATTTTTGACCAACTTATACAATTTCTGATAAAATATTAGAGGAAACCACATTATAAAACTATATTAGCATTACTTAAATATAACTAAATTATTACTTTTACACAACTAAGGTTAATAACAACCATTTAAATCATTTATAACTAAACCAGTAAGGACTAGTAAGGACCAAGGCACAGGTTCATGCCAGGCTAATGCTAGGGCTTGAGTTTGGGTTGGGCCGCAAGGCGGTCCGTTCAATCATAAGACTTCACAAGCATTCAAGTGTCCTAAATTAATTCCACCTTCACTCCATGTCTAAAAGGTAAGGCCCTATCCCATTCAAAAATATTTTTTGTGATATGTTATTCTGCTATTAATTATCATCGATCGGTTACGTTGAAATTTCAGCAGCATTTCCCCATATGTTCTCCTAAATGTGTGGCATATATGCCACACTAGGAGAACGTATGAGCAAATACAAATCGCAATCTCAACCAACGATGATTAATAGCGGACTAACATATCGCAAAAAAATATTCTCAAACTATCCACCAGGATAATTTGAGAATTTGCAAGACTAAGCCTTACAAATTCTCAAACGGGTCTAAAGGTTATAGTGCTGTGATTAATAATATGGAAATCCGAAGACAATCGAACTTATGCTTGTTATTCATAAATTCTTATCAATTATACATATTGGAATAGTGTTCTATATATATAGTCACAGACTTCTTAAGATTATTATGTCAAATATAAATATTTGTGAAGACTAAAATATAAATCATTGAAACTACTAATTTGTTACTAAAAATTAAATAAAATTACAATAAGACTTTCATTCTAGCATTACATAATTTAATGCATCATTTAATTTGAAGCAGAATATAAAAAATCAAGACATAACAATTATAAATAACTACAAATGCATAAATATTATTGCATAAACAACTATAAAGAAATGAAAAGCTACGACTGCTATTTTGAAATTAGCTAATCTAAAGAGTTATGGTTAATGAGCTAAATTAGTTGACCTAAATAGCTAAGTTAATTCAGCTCGACCTATCTAAAGAGTTTTGATTGATATCTAAAGAGCTAAGGTTGATGGTCTAAAATCAGCTTACTTGAAAAGTTAAAAATGATAAGCTAAATTAATTGACCTAAATAGCTACGATTTATGAGCTAAATCAGTTGATTTAAAGAGTCATGATTGATTAGCTAAATCAGTCTATCCAAAGAGCTACGACTAATGACATAAATTAATTTATTTATTAGAGTGATCATTCTCCATATATATATATATAGTAATACTATTATGTGACCATTTGAATTAGTCATATCGAAGCAAGTATCACTTAGTATCACTATTGTGTGACATAAATTAACAGGATGGGGAACCCCCCCCCCCCCCCCCCTTTAATTTTTTTTTTGGTGGCCTGGCCACAGTGGCCGTGGCCGGAGAAGAAAAAGGGGGGTGTGGTGGGGAAAACCCTGTTAATTTTTTTTTGTGGCCTGACCATCGTGGCCAGGCCACGGCCGGCCATGGCAGCGGCCGCTGCCGGAGACCGTGGCCGGAGAAGATGAAGAGGGGTGTGGAAACCACCCCTATTATACTTTTTTTGTGGCCTGGCCACCGTGGCAAGGCCACAGCCGGCCACGGCAGCGACCGTGGCCGGAGAAGACGACCACGGCAGCGGCCGTGGCCGGAGAAGACTAGGGGGGAAACCCCCCATGTTATACTTTTTTTTTTGTGGCATAGCCACCATGGCCAGGCCATGGCCGGAGAAGATGGCCACGGCAGCGACCGTGGCCGGAGAAGACCAGGGGGAAAACCCCCTCCCCCTGTTATACTTTTTTTTGTGGCCTGGCCACCGTGGCCAGGCCATGGCCGGAGAAGACGGCCACGACCGTGGCCGTGGCCGGAGAAGACGAAGGGGGGGTTGGGGAAAACCCTCCCCTAGCTGTTAATTTTTTTTTGGTGGCCTGGCCACCGTGGCCAGGCCACGGCCGGCCACGACAGCAGCCGTGGCCGGAGAAGATGGCCACGGCAGCGGCCGTGGCCGGAGAAGACCAAGGGGGGGTGGGGAAAACCCCCCCTAGCTGTTAAAATTTTTTTTGGTGGCCTGGCCACCGTGGCCAGGCCACGGCCGGCCACGGCAGTGGCCGTGGCCGCGGTCGGAACCTAGTTTTTTTTTAAAAAATGAGGAGGGGGGGCTTACCTTGGTCGAGAGGGGACGCCGCCGGAGTGGGGGGAGCTGCCGCCATGGGAGAGGACGGAAGGAGCCGGAGGAGCGGAAGGCGGCGGTTAGGGTAAGAAGAGGAAGAAGAAGAGAAGCGGGGAGGGGGGTGGCTCGACAGAGCTTATATAATAGTGATTAGCGACGTAAATGGGCATCGCTAATCACTCGCTATTTTTTCAAAAAAAATTATTATGGATTAGCGACGCAACAACGGGTCGCTAATCCATCGCTAATTTGGCCTTTTTATTATTTTATACAAAACTTAACTAATTTGGCACCAATGTCCGGTGAAAAAATTATTTTTATTTTCTAGAAAATTGCATCGCTAAAGCGTCGCAATATTTTTTTAATAATTATAACTCTTAAAAATTATATTTTCTGAAAATAATTGCGACGCATATACTACGTTGCAATGTTTTTAAAAATTTTTTTATTACATTTATTTTTATAAAAAACATTGCGACGCAATATATGCGTCGCAATATTAAAAATTATTTTCTCTGGGAAAACTATTTTTATTTCTAGGAAATTGCATCGCTAATGCATCGTAAAATTTTTTTAATAATTATAACTAAAAAAATTATATTTTTTAAAAATAATAGCGACGCATAAATTGCGTCGCAATTTTTTTAAAATTTTTTTATTACATTTATTTTTCTAAAAAACATTGCGACGTAATATATACGTCGCAATATTAAAAATTATGTTCTCTTGGAAAATTATTTTTATTTTCTAGAAAATTGCGTTGCTAATGCATCGCAATAGATTTTTTATTAATTATAACTGATAAAAATTATATTTCTAAAATAATTGCGATGCATATTGCGTCGCAATATTTTTTTTTAATTTTTATATTACATTTATTTTTCTAAAAAATGTTGCGACGCAATATATGCGTCACAATATTAAAAATTATTTTCTCTGGTAAAATTATTTTTATTTTCTCAAAAAATATATCGCTATTGCGTCGCAATATTTTTTAAATAATTCTATTTGATAAAAAATATATTTTTTGAAAATAATTGTGATGCATATATTGCGTCGCAATTTTTTGTTTTAAATTTTTTTATTACTTTTATTTTTAATTTAATATTGCGACGTAATATTTGCGTCGCAATATGAAAACTTGTTTTCTCTGGGAAAATTATTTTTATTTTCTGGGAAAATACGTTGCTAATCCGATCGGCGATGATTCGACGATTGTGATCGATCGAAGCCATGATCGATCCCGATCGGAGAGGGGACGGAAGGGAAGGGAACCTGGTGTTTGGAAGTATAAGGCTGCGGCAATTGGGAGGAGAGAGGCAGAGGGCGAGAGGATCGTCGTCTTGGTTCTCGTTGTGCTTCCTCTTTCGGTTTGTTTCGTCCATGATAGCTCCTCAAGAGAATGAACAGCAAACAAGACACAACCGAAAATAACGAAGAGTAATTAGCGTTAAGGTTAGGGTTCAAGAGGCTTGGAGGAGGAGGATGATGATTAGCATTCTTGAAAGAGGGAGTAAAGAGAGAAAACGGAAAGATTTGTGTTCTTGAAAGAGAAGGAAATAAGAGGAAAGATCTCGGACCATTACGATGGATCCGATCGGCGACGATCCGACGGTTGCGATCGATCGAAGCCATGATCGATCCCGGTCGGCGACAACCGAGATCGGACCGTTGCGATTGATTCGATTGGCGACGATCCAATGGTTGCGATCGATCGAAGCCATGATCGATCCCGGTCGACGACGATCGATCTCGGACCGTCGCGATCGATCCGATCAGCAACGATCCGACGGTTATGATCGATCGAAGCCATGATCGATCCGGTCGGGGACGAACGATCTCGGACCATCGCGATCAATCCGATTGGCGACGATCCGATGGTTGCGATCGATCGAAGCCATGATCGATCCCGATCGAGGACGACCGATCTCGGACCGTCGCGATCGATCTGATCGGCGACGATCCTACGGTTGCGATCGATCGAAGCCATGATAGATCTCGGTCGGTGATGATCGATCTAGGACTGTCGCGATCGATCCGATCGGCGATGATCCAACGGTTGCGATCGATCGAAGCCATGATCAATCCCGGTCAGCGACAACCAATCTCGGACCATCGCGATCGATCCGATTGACGACGATCCGACGGTTGTGATCGATCGAAGCCATGATCGATCCCGATCGAGGACGACCGATCTCGGACCGTCGCGATCGATCCGATTGGCGACGATCTGACGGTTGTGATCAATCGAAGCCATGATCAATCCCGATCGGGGACGACCGATCTCAGACCGTCGCGATCGATCCGATCGGCGACGATCTGACGGTTGCGATCGATCGAAGCCATGATCGATCCCGATCGGCGACGATCGATCTCGGATCGTCGCGATCGATCCGATGGTTGCGATCGATCCGACGGTTTGGATCGTTTCTTTGTTCTTTTGGCCCCTGTTTATCTGTTTGGATCAAAGTCTTTCTTTAGATGCTAGTCATTTAACTTTCATTCTTCTTGTATCTTATCTCGCTCCAGTTCTCATATGATTAGAGTTTAACACACACACATGTGCATCGCAATATTTTTATTTCATAATTTTTAATATTTTTATAAAATTTATTTTTTTAAAAAAAAACATTACGATGCAATACTTGCATCGCTAAATAAAAAATTATTTTTATTAATTTACTATTTTATTGCGTCGCTATTTAACATAATTAATTTTTTAAAAAACATTGCGACGCACAGGGTTGCATCACAATTTTTTTATTTCATAATTATTTTATAAAAATTAATTTTTTTAAAATAATTGCAATGCAACTAGTGCGTCACTAAATTAAAAATAATTTCTCTAATTTTTTGGTTTATTGCGTCGCTAATGCGTCGCTATTTAACATAATTATTTTTTTAAAAAACATTGCGACGCATAAGGTTGCATAACAATTTTTTTATTTCATAATTATATTTTATAAAAATTAATTTTATTTAAAATAATTACGATACAGTTAGTGTGTTGCTAAATTAAAAATAATTTTTTTAATTTTTGGTTTATGCGTCGCTAATGCATCTCTATTTAACATATTTAATTTTTTTTAAAAATATTGCGACGCACAGAGTTGCATCGTAATATTTTTTTCTCATATTTATATTTTATAAAAATTAATTTTATTTAAATTATTTGCAATGCAATTGGTGTGTCGCTAAATTAAAAATAATTTTTTAATTTTTTGATTTATTGCGTCGCTAATGCATCGCTATTTAACATATTTAATTTTTTTAAAAACATTGCGACGCACAAAGTTGCGTCACAATATTTTTCTTATATTTATATTTTATTTAAATTATTTGTGACGCAATTGGTGCATCGCTAAATTAAAAATAATTTTTTTAATTTTCTAGTTTATTGCATCGCTAATGCGTCTCTATTTAACATAATTAATTTTTTAAAAACATTACGACACACTGAGTTGCATCGCAATATTTTTTCCTATATTTTTATTTATAAAAATTAATTTAAAAATATTACGACGCATTATTTACGTCGCTAAATAAAAAAATTAATTTTTTTTGATTTTCTAGTTTATTGAGTCGCTGATGCGTCGCTAATTGCGTCGCAATGTTTTGTTATCACGGAGGCATCGCAAAGTGGTCGCAATTTAGCGACGCATCGTTGCGTCGCTATTTCAGTATTTTCTTGTAGTGAATGACTAATCTGATAATACATTAAGTCCCTCTTCCATCAAAGAGGTATAAATTTTTTATTATTTTTATTAAACCATTATTATTATTTAAATTTAAATAAATAATAAAATTAGTTATCGTAATTATCATTTAAATTTAAATAAACGATAAAACAGTTATATGTCCACGTGAGTCACAAAAGAGAAAAAGCTAATATTCTTCCATTTAACCATGTGAAATATTGAACAACTGGTTTAATAAACAAACATAATGTGCATAACAAAATCTAAAATCCCTCGTAATTTGATCAAATATTAAATCATCATTAAGAAAAAACAAATAAGAATCATGGCGGTTGAATGCTATTATCTCGACGTATTCTTTCCATATATCATATTTAATATAACATCACTAATGGTTTTCAATAATGCCCATTCTTTCGACATGTTCATGAAATATCTTTGGTAGCAACCCTTTAGTCAATGAATCTACAATCATGATATTAGTGCTAATATGTTCGATTGATACTCTTTGTTTCTGAACTTCTTTTTTAACAGCAAAGTATCTCAATTTCATATGCTCAGCACCCTTTGAATACTTGTCATTTTTGAAAAAGAAGACTGTTGCAAAATTATCATAATAAATTTTCAGCGGCTTGGCAATACTATCAACAATCCTAAGTCCTAAAATAAAGTTTCGCAGCCATAAACCATGAATGGTGGCCTCAAAGCATGCTAAAAACTCAGCTTTCATAGTGGATGCCTCAATGATAGACTGCTTCGCACTCTTCCATGAGATTGTTTCCTTCAGCTAAAAGGAACAGATAGCCAAATGTAGATTTTCTAGTATCAACACACCCAACAAAATATGAATTTGAATATCCCTTGACCTCAAGACATCATATCTCCTATAAATAAGCATGTGATCCTTTGTCCCTTGTAAGTACCTTGGTACATTTTTTGTAGCTCTTCAATGATTCATTCCTGTATTACTTTAATACCTGCCTAGCATTTCGACAACAAAATTGATGTTTGGCCTGGTACAAATCTGAGCATACATTAAGCTTTCAACAATTGATGTATAAAGAATTTGTTCAATTTATTTGCATTCTAATTCATTCTTTGGGCATTACATAAGGCTGAATTTATCTCCTTTATGAATTGAAATGGCATTTGTAGAGCATTTGTTCATGTTGAATCTCTCTAGAACTTTATTAATATATGTTTTCTGAGACAATCCTTGTGATTTATAATGAAATATTTTAATTTTAATTACATAGGATGCCTTACCCATATCTTTTATTTCAAAGTTCTTAAAGAGAAAGTTCTTGGTCTCATATTATTAGTAGTTAGCAAGATGTCATCAACATATAGAATCAACAATATGATCTTGCTCCCACTAACCTTCAGATATATAATATATCGATCAATGGTGTTTTCTTTAAATCCAAAGGATGTAATTAATGGAAGTAGAAGAAAGACGAAAAGAATTTTTGGGCATTCACTTGGAATTTTTCTTGAGTTTTTCTGTCGCCTCATTAATGTTTGCATGCTGCGGGGTTTATTTAGATTTCTCTAGACATCAATGATCAGTATCAGAAGTATTTATATCTAGCTTTTCATTCTGTTCTTTATTTTATGTTTGGCATTCACTGAATCCCTCTAGTTCGAAGCCATCTTTGGTTCGTTCACCTACCAAACGATGAATAAGGAGAATCAACAATTGCATCTTTGTTGTTCCTGACCCTTTTTTTCGAGTGACCGATAACAGAAATATTATCTATGAGACTTTGAATCTCTATTGTTTATCTAAATTTGGCATCCACCTCTGTTCTGAAGCCATCTTTGGTTTTTCCACCTACCAAAGATGAAAGAGGGGAATCAACAATTGGAATAGAAAGGGGGAATCTAAAAGCACAATGTTACAGCACCTAACGATGATTGAGGCTAGCTAGCAAGATTGGCAAATAGAGCATGATATTGTTTTCCCTTTCAGAAAACAATAACTATGGCATTGGATGTTGGTGTCTTTGATCATGAACAGGTCTATTATATTATTTGGAAAGATATCGATTACTTTTGCTCAATGAAGAAGATTACTTCTAGTTGTATTGTGTTATATATGAGGTAATAAGATATTTTTATAATTTTTTTCATTTTTAGACCCACATAAACTGTCAACCACAACAATGAGCTCAAGTCCAAACTAAATTTGGCCGATATAGCTTGTATTATTAGATCAAAGTTAATTTGTATATGAAAAATTTTTAAGAGAAATAAACTATTTGTAATTTGAGTGTTGACTTATTTCTGAATAGAGCAAAGTAGAGAAATTTTAACAAGCACGAGGAGATCTCTTTCAAGGCATGCTGCATTTAAGGAAAGCATGTTTGGAATCTATAGAATGATATCTTATTAAGGCATCGACCCAAGTGAGAAATTTGAGCTATAAAGAGCCAGACTTAAGACAAAGTCACAAAGATTCAATCAACTTATTGACAAAGTGAGAAATCTTGCGGATTCCCCACTGATTGAGTGGTTGCAAGATGTTCACTTTCAATAATAATACCTTTTAAAAACATTTTCTTTCAATAATGTTCAAATAAAAACTATTTTAATAAATAATTTGAAGGTAGCAATATTGTCTTCATAGCATTACAAATAACTGGTAGAATCTTCTCTTTTAATAATATCTTTTTTAAAATTATTTTCTTTAAATAATGTCTGATGAAAACTATTTGCATAAATAATGGCAGAATTGCAGCGTTAGATGCCGACAAAGCATCCTACCAAAACGACGGACATGAGGAAAAAAATTCTAACATAAATCATCTCTTGAAAAAAAGATTGTCCTAAAGGCCAACTTCTAGAACTAATCTATTATTTTGGAAAGAATATTAAGTTTTAATAAATTTTAATATTTTTTAATATATGATTTTGATAGCCTTTAATAGCCAAATAATAATAATAATCGTAATGTATAATTTTTAATATAGCATATTATAAACATAATTTAATTAAAAATAATTGAAAAAAATATAAAACAAATGTCCAAAACATTAGCATGTACTTATCATTTATAAAGAGATATAATAATATGATATAATTATTAATTAACAAAAAAAATTACTTTGCTTTTCTATGTTTTAAGATAAAACTAGTTATCATTCCCTTTTATATACCTCTATTACATATTTAAAGAAATGATAACTGTATAAAAATCTATAAGCCGTAGAAAGGTACTTAATTTTAAGCTTGTATTAAAAAAAATTAACTTTTCAAAATTTGGTTTAAAACTTATATTATTAATTGATACTCAAGAGAGTTAAGATAAAGATTGGTTAACTAAAGAGAAAACTTATATTATTAAACAAGAAGAATTGATTGGTCAAATAAGAAAAAAAAGAAAAATTGGTAGCACCCCTTAGACGTTAAAAGGAAACTCGTGACAATATTTAAGAAAAGATAAATGTAAAGCAATAGAAGCTATACTAGTAATTTCTATTTTACTTGCAACGGTGATTAAATGATCCTCCATAGTCCATAAACTGATCAAACAGCAGTTAAATTAAACGACCCTAACGGTCATAACACAAAACCATTATTTATATTACTTAAGTATAACAAAAAGGTGATTAGCTGGTAGTACTTTTGTTGCGTTTTTTTCCCCTTTCTTGACAGGAAATGTGACGGCTAACGTTTATACAACAATACATAAACATTGAAACAAAACCTAGCCCCTAGGCTGAAGAGTAGTGCATCATTAGTAGTAGTCATGAAAGCGAAATATAGATTTATACTACACTGGAGAAATTCTAATTATGCTACTCCTGCACGATAACAGGCAGAGCAATGACATCTACAAAAAAATAAAAATAAAAATATGCAAAATATCTTCGGTCTTTGACTTGCACAGAAGGTAGAAATAGGCCTGGCTTGATCCATGAACTTTTCAGTAACTAAATGTGAAGAGAGATTTGTAAACATATTTCCACTTCAAAATCTGTGAAAGCTGCATCAAAAACATCTCAAAACGAATGCTAGCCATCGTAGCTAAGCCTTACAGAAAATATCAAACTTAAAAATCTGTAGCATAATCTTCTGGCTTAAACCATAAGGAGAAATCAATTCCTTTCTTTTTCAATTCTTCAGTTGCAGGACCCATCTTCTCCAGCAGCTGCACAGAAGTGCACAAATGGTAAGCGAAAGTTCTACATGAGTAAAAGCATGCATTGTGAGACTCAGTGAGCTCTAACATTCAAAGTCAAATCTCCAAGTTCACTGTAGAGGAGGAAAAGAAACGCAAATGAAGGTTACAAATATCCCTATAACTAATTGCCCATTTTTAATAGTTTCATAATTGTAATGCTTGAACAAAGAATAGCACATGTGGGTGGCTGGAAGTATGCATATCCAAAACTTGGAAAAAATCATCAAGGCCAATATGCAAATGAACTTTGTGGTTGCTACCACATTCTACATCAAAAAACCTTAGCCCCTAACACAAACAAAAAGGGATATGCATAAGGACTAACAAATTTATGGTTTCATATATGCACGTTTCAGTGGTTTAAGGGATGAGATAGCAGCATTAACCTTATCATGAACAAGACCATTGGACACCAGAACAGATCGATCAAAGACAGTAAACTTTCCACCATCCATGCATGTGACAACCCCACCAGCTTCTTCAACTATCTGCTCAAGAAAAAGGACAACATACAGAAGTAGAGATTAAACACTAGCAGTTCGAATGGAAAATAAAAGACTGAATAAAATCATGGGATTTCCTATCCAAAGGTAGGAAAGGGGGGAAGAAAACAATTCTGCTTATATCATCTCCTTGCTTAATTAGTAAAATCAGGTTACATCAACATTTCATTCTTGCATGCCAATGCATTAGAATTTATTTTTAATGTCATAAAAGAAGAAAGATTGTTTTGGGGCAATAGCTCTAGCATTGGTAGCCTACTTAAATAAATTTGGTCGCATTAATAATTATGCCATCTATCCCAATATGCACAAACTTTGTCACAGAAATCATAAAACATCTCCAACGAGGCAAGAGAATGCTTGCAACTCATGTTATGGTCATCACTATCAATGTAATTTGCATGACGAAAGAACGGCTCATAGGAGGAAAGCTCTAGACAAGAGAATGCTTGTCACTCATGTTAAGGTCATCACTACTGACGTAATTTGCAAGACAAAGGGTAGCGCATGGCATGAAAGCTAGATCTGAAATATTTATCATGATATAACCAACAAAAAGGTCTCTAGTCAGTCTACCATGCATCTTTAGAGAGAGTACTACCAGGACACCAGCAGCCATGTCCCAAGGCTTAAGATGATATTCCCAGTAGGCTTCCACAATACCCAGAGCAACATGAGACATATCAACAGCAGCAGCACCAAGTCTTCTCACGCCCTTTACAAGACATCCAACAAGTCAAGATAAAGTGAAATAAAGATATCACAATATGCTCTTAAAGACAATGGTTAATATCCACTTACCCTGCTAATGTCAGTAAATTCTTTGAATAAATTTATGTTGGTTGCCCATGCATCATCATGTTCGTAACCAAATCCAGTTACCAAGAGAGAACGTTCCACCTAGACAATGAGTTTAGCCATATCATGATTGGGCACAAAAGAATCAAAGAAACGACATGTAAATGGTTGCATTTAAACAATGCCCATGAATGTTCTGTTGAAAAGAAAATGCTATTTATTTTCCCATATCATTGGTAATTAGGATGCATAACTTCTGATTTTTTTTTCCTCTTTCAGTGCAGGTTCTACCAAAGCAATGTTCATAGACCTGTGTTATTTTTAGACAAGCACATCTTCATAGCTGACTTAATCTAAACCATTATTTAAGGCATTTGTGGTATCTCCTAAGAATATAATTGTAACCTGGTTTCCCCTTTTTGGTCAACATGTATGCAACTTGTTCCATTGTGGTTGATTTCTTTTTACATGTCTACAAACTCGTATCTTTGTCTAGTTTCTTCATGTTGGCACCAGGTTTCATGCTGGCACCTTGCAAGCATAGTAATGCATGGAACAGCACTGCTATACAAACACATAATAAAAGTGGTAAGTTAAAATAACACCTATAGTCCCATATGAAATATTGCTAGGATATCATATTGAACTCCTGTACACATGATTTGCAGTACTGATTTCGATACCCATACCAGTAGCCCTCAATTCATGGTACCAACACTTGGTACCCCTCCCCCAGCAAGTACTGAGTATTGTTTCACTAGCAGTAGGTACCAACACTTTGGTACCCCTCCCCCAGCAAGTACTTTGTTTCACTAGCAGTATGGTACAATGTAGTATGCATGGTACATTTTGATACAACAAACCATGCTTATACTGCATCAGTTCATTAAACTATGGCACCATATGGTACACAATGCAAACTAATACTGCTTGGAACATAAAATATTGACCTTTTGGAAGCTTGACAAAGATAAGCAAGACCACTTGTCAAATTTACTTAACGAGAGGAAGAAAAGCAACTATGAGCCAAATTCATACAGAACCAGCATCACCATTATGGACAACAATAGATTTTCATATTGCAATAACTGCAGAAAGAGTCTATGAGACCAACTTCCTAGAGGCCATTTATCTATGAGAAATACTACTGTTGCTGATGTAGTCAAAGGACTCTATATTTCCCGCATGCCTAAACCAGGAGTCTAAGCATCCAAAAAGAGACCTCATAAGAGCAACAGATATGAAGAAAGCCCACTAAAACTCAAGAGGAGAGTTAAAAGTCTAGACAAGGTGGAAGGTCAATTTTTTGAGATTTGTGTATAGATCTACTAGTGAGATGGTACACACTTTGGAAGATTACTAGATCAATAAGCATTTAAAGAAGAAGAATATAAAGTAGCACTTGATGCACATATATCTAATAAATTTGAATTTTACATCTAGCCATATTTAGAAAAGCAGTCCAGTGCACATCAGTCTAAAAGGAAGCTTCCACTGTATAGTAAGAATTTTCAGAAAAAACCATTCCCACCATGCCTGTCATCGAGTACAATTTCTTGAACTACCCAAAAATCCAAAAGAAAGATCAGGTGAGGAAGATACAGCTGATTTCTTAAAGACATGTAAGTGATGCTGAAGTTACAGATATTTACAAAAATATAAATTTGCGGCCTGTTAATTTAATTAAGAATGATTTTTTATTTTTTTTCTACTCGAAGTAGCCTTCTTATTTCTTCTAAAAATTCTTGTTAAATGAGTTAGAAATCCAAAAGGATGTAGGCAGTTATTTTCTATTATTTGTTTCATTGTTATCTCTTTATTTTCTTTTAGATACGTTATATCTTATGGGAAAGAGGAAAAGCTTATTGTCTTTAGAAAGAGTGATCTTTTAACAATCCATTGTAATGATAGAGGTAGAGGTAGACCTAAACTAACATGGACAGAAATAATTAAAAAAAGATATAACTATTTATAATTTAAGTGTCGACTTACTACGAATACAGCAAAGTGGAGGAAGCAAATTCATGTAGCCAACCCCATGTAGTTGGGAAAAAGGCTTAGATGAGTTGAGTTGAGTTTAGCTCTCTCCTATAAATGCTCCAGCAGTGTACTCAAAATCAATGAATCATAAAAAATATTAATAAAGCTTTCTTCTCATATACTTCTCAGTTATTGTATGGTGAGAGGCTATTTAAGAACCCATGGTGCAAAGTCACAGTTCTGGAGAAGGCACTAATGAGAGCTCTAGAGTTCCATCTAGGTACCATGAAAGCTAGAGGTCCAGGGTTGAAGGTCCAACAAGAAAACAAGGTGCAAGGCCTGTCGGTTATCCCTGTTATCTTCTAGTTTTAATTCTCTTGCTTTTAGTTTTTGTAGTTTCAATCATGATGTCAAATCTTGGTGAGATGTCCTATAGAATCCTAGGACAGGTTACAGTCCCAAGCATTGGGATGGGCTGCCCTGCCATCATCCCAACATCCTAATCAGTATATCATAAGACATCTTCTATCCCAAGTGACAAGATGAGGCAAGATAGTGGTGCGTCCCATTCCATAGAAAATCAAAAGAACCCTTTCACATAAGATTTAAAACCTTGATTTTCATCTTCTATATTTTCCCCACGCTACTTTGAGCTCTTGTGGACTAAGAATTCCCATAGGGTTCCTTATTGACATTGGTTACAAAATGATACAAGGACAAGCACTATTTTCACACCTATCGTATATAAGAAATAATATTTATTGAGATATTATCTTGATTATATGTCATTATTAAAGATGCAACACTACTTCAAGCTTGACAATATTATAGCATCAAAATCTTCTTCACAAGATCCAGCTAGAGAATCACCATCAAAAATTGTAACATATATCAATGACTTCTAGAATTGGGTGTATCAAAAAGCAAAGCAAAGCTTGAGAGGTGATATAGCTCAAATTTTCACCACATGGTCTACTCAGGTCATTACTTGGTAGCTATTCAGTGCTCAACCTAACATCATGGTTCCTGACTATCCTATTCTTGTTGATCAATACATTATCAGGCCCAAATATGTCAACTTGCCAATCCAAGCAATAGGTTGCTTGGTATTTCATTATTCATGCATAATTGATAAATTGCAGTATCAGAGTCTCGCACCTCTACAACATTGAGCATGGTCTCTACGTTGTTTGGTTCCTATCTAATTTAATGACTGACTCTCATCTGATTGCATTAATCAAACCCTTTCCTTCTCCCTGTATCAAATACATCTTCTAAGCTATTGGTCCATTTTTAAGCTCTTTCCTTCTAATAATTATATTCAGTAAACTAAACAGGTTAATTGATGATCTACAGGCTCATGTCTAGGTTCTAATTTGAGCTCCAGATAATTAAACTGGATGCTCCATTTTTCCTTAAGTGTTTTTCAGTAGTGCAATGAAGTCAATTATCAGTTTCTAATGCACTTTGATATGGGGTTTAAGCCATTTTGTTTCAAAATGCTTAGAGGAAACATTTGCCTCCCTGTATGTCAGACATCAATGACCTACAGATTGAGATGGCCCATCTTCGTGATCTATATTTTCCTAGAGCTTTTCACAAGAGACTCCAAAACTATGCCGGCTATTGCTTCAAATTATTCTTTGGGTTCTCCAAGGATTTCCTTCAAGGAAGTCCAATGAGAACTTCCCGAAGTAGGCTTTTCATTATGGCCCTCTGTTGTTGCCACCACCCAACAGATCCTAAGACATTACCACTTGTTTCTCAATGCTACTATGCTCAATTCATGAACTTATTGTGTAGTTTCAATTTTCGAAAGATGCAGTTTCCTCCATATTTCACCAAAAGCTAAAATAATGCTTCTTCCATATGCACGCTTAGTTATCTGAAAATAACAAAAAGAAAAAATTTAAGAAAGCAAAACAATGTCTGCCCTCAATGCAAATTCCAGTTTTCACAAATAATTCACAATCTAGAAAACTTTTCGAAATAGACATCACGTTTGCACTATTCTCTCTTTGGTCAGAAACAGAGAAGAAAATGGTAGGTATATTCTAAGAGTAGGCATAAGCTATCTACCTCCTTTAACAGAAGCATTTGAAGAACTCAATCTCAAACAGGATATGGAATTCATATGGAAAGGCTTCTCTCCTATTGGATAGAAGAAGAAATTCGGCGTAAAACTAGAAATAGGAAGCCAAAAATAGTTTTGTCGCAAATTTCATTCTCAAATTTTCTTCCTGTTCTAGACACCAACGGCCATTACCAAATTTCAAAAGGTGAAGATCCAACCAACATTAGGAGCTAGAAAGGACTCATAATACACGGCTCATCTTCTGCCCCCTTTTGCCATCAGAAATGCGGACAGCTTAAAAACCTCATTTTAAAGAATTTTAACACCAAAAAAATTGCATCCTAATGTTTTACTTAAAGATTGTCTTGCCTTATGAAAGGCTCCATTGCCTTAATAAACTTGTGTACTACAGGGATCCAAAGCTTTGAACTTCCAAAAATTTTAGCAAATTGTCTTGCCTTATGAAAGGTTCCATTGCCTTAATAAGCTTGGGTATTACAGGGATTCAAAGCTTCAAACTTCCAAAAAAATCTTAGCAAATGATCAAGGCATGACTCATGATATTCATAGGACTATGATATTAAGCAGTATATTGCACTGAAACATGTCTATCACTGCGATTAATCCTCTTGGAATTTAATCTAGAGGTAGCAGATAAAAGTGTAATCCTCAGCTAAATGACAAAAGTCAGGTATAATAAACATGGTCATTAGATAACAGTATGATTAACATACTTTCACAATTAGTGATGCTTAATGAAAATTATTCAAGACTGAACAACTAAATTTGCAGCAGTATCAATGTATAACCAGATAAATGACAAGAAAATTACTCAAAAGATCTGGTAGGCTCCAGATTCATTGCAGGCCATGTACTTGATTCAATCACAGAGAGAACTAGCATGTTGCATGATTTCGTGAACTAGTGGAGAATGCCATATGTTTAAAAAAGGAAAAAAAAGTCTTACCCCCAGATGCATGATTTCGTGAACTAGTGGAGAATGCCATATGTTTAAAAAAGGAAAAAAAAAGGTCTTACCCCCAGATATTGAGATTTGTTATGATTTAAGAACCGCAAGGAATAGCAAATTTCTGATTTCTAAGAGTTTTTTTATTATTTATTATTTATTTTCATGTCAGATGAGTGCAGTAAAAAAAGACAATCTTTCAACAAATCACATGGACAATTCACAGAAAGTTGCAGAGTAGCTAGTAATTTACCTGATCAGTCTGACTAACATGAATCTTTTGTCCATTACAAAAGGCTCCACCACCTATGAAAAATTAAAATAAACATTTCAGTTCAAATATCACATGACAAGATAGAAGATGGTCTCACATTGGTATTTTTCAAACTCTCACTAGAAGATGCAGTAAATGTACGAGTATTCCAACACATGGGCCCACCCACGAATTCAACCTACAGAAAGAAAGAATTTAGTTATTTAGAAAGACAACAAATGTTTATGCATTATAGATTTAGTGGCAGAAAACACAGAAGATGTCAACCCGACAACCATATCTATGATCTAGTTAAGACAACTAGCAGGCAGAATGTGGTAATAATATTGGTTACTTGGGAAGATCTGCTCCTAAAATTTGGTATTTAATCCTTCCAGATAAAATATTTGCCAGATTGTTAAATTAGGTTCCATCAGGCATCTAAGTTGTGGAATGGACAGAGATGTTCAGGGTAGGAACAGGCTCATGTTTGTTGCAAGGGTGTGGAAATTCAGCCAATTACCTGAGATATAGGGGGGAAAAAATTTCACAGAATATTGCTCGTTTGTTTTGGCTAGCATTAGGACAATCACTTGCCAATATTTAGTTCTGTGTATTTTCTTCAACTTTGAAAGGGTATATGCATGCATGCAAGTTTCATCCCTTTACCTAAATAACAAACACATAATCTACTAAAAGTCCAGTAAGAGACATCTTATATGCAGGCCAGCAATGAGACCAATAGCAAGAATTCAAACAAAGTGTAGCAAATCATATAATTGCACATCAATAAGGTGAAATGCTAGTTGTACATCATCAATATACTTCAATCAGAATCATTTTATTTTATGTCTATCACAGTGTGTTTTGAATAAGAACTCTATTCTGCTCCATTTGACATATTCCTTGAGTTTGGATCTAAATAATATTATGATTTATGATGATTCACCATTAAAAAATTCAATGAAGATAATAAAAGAAATAAACACTAATTATTCAATATTTTCTCTCTTCTGTAATTTGAATATTTGACATGATCATTAGTAAAATTTTCAAAATCAACAAAATGAACTATAAATTTGGACACAATTGTTTTTTAAAAACGGGTACTCAAAGAAATTATAAATCTTTAAAATAATTAATAAAATGTGTAATACTAGTTTTGCAAATTGGAGCAAAAAAAGCATCAGTTTCAACAACCATCCCGAATCAAGCCAAATCGAGCGGTCCGGTTCGATTCAATACATCGGTATAGGGTCAGTATAGGTGGTTCGCTCAGTATAGGTGGTTCGCTCATCATACTGAACCAAAAGGCTGAATCATTCCAATTCCAAGCCGGTTTAGTTTCATACACTCCGAACCGCCTAGTTTGGCACTATTTGGCTAACCTTGAATATATATATATATATATATTCATAATATTATTATAACTTATAGTAACATAATTATTAATAAAATAATTAAATATAATCACAATATTATGGATTAATAATTTTTTATTATTAGATTTTAAATAATTATTATAATTATTAAATTATAGTGATAATTATGTTCAATTATGTGTTAATTACATATTTGATAAATTATCCTTGTTAATTATAATTTAATATAATTATAATTCATATAATTAAATATAATTATAATTCATATAATTAAATAGGATTTGAGAATATAATTAACATAATAATTCTCAAATCAGCATTTCAAACTAATTATGAAATAGGGGCAATTTAGAAAAATAAAATATTGAATTCAATTTTCATTTGTTCCAAACATGAAAATTCATTTTAATTCCATAGTTTTATGTATAGTAAGCCAAGCATGAAAATTCATTTACAAATAAATTCCACTTTAAAATTTATTTCATTTGCAAATGAATTCCATGGTGACTTGTGTTCCAAAGGGAGCCTTGGAGCAATTTCAAAATCCTCATTTTACTCCAATGCCTAACCATGTTAAAAAAGAATATCATCAAATGTAGCATTTAACCATCATTTGTAGCATTTAATCACTAAATCTATGTAGCACAATTTCCATTTAATGAAGAGTGAAAACTACAATTAACATTTTCAAATGATAGTTCAAGTTATAGAAAAGGGTACCACAGATGCAGCAGCTGGCATCCCTCGGAACAAAACTCCCACTGAAACTCCAAAGCTGGGATAGCCATGCGCAAAATTTGTTGTTCCATCTAGATATCAAGGGCACAAGAGCTCAAACTCAGAATACATGTCCAAAAATACCTATGTTAGAAATAAGAAAACATATAGATGATCATTGGAAATAACCTTGAAACTCAAGGAGTAATTGTTGAAAATATATTTCACATCATAGAGCTCATTTAAAGTGTTCATCTCCTTATTTACTCAAATTTTTACAATCACAAAAAAAAAAACAATGCCAGATTTGTCAAAATCCAAGACTCAGACTTGTCTGAATCCCAAGCTGTATATAAGAGTTACCATAGTATATTTTATTAGATTAACATATTGTACTACACTATATTATACATTACGTTATGTTAATTATGTTAACTAATATTGTAATGGTAGTATTATAGTGTTTTCAGCTTTCTTTTCGAAGTTAATTAGAGGCCAGTATGGTGCATACATCATTATAGTGTGAAATATGGTTGCCATAGTGCCACATTCTATTAGGAGTCCCAGTGGTGGCTATGTTGCTAAGTTAATTAGTGGATCTATGGGGATCTGTACATAATGGCATATTTGGTATTAATTAAAAAATAATTTTGTGACTTTCAAAGCAAAAGGGCACTTCAAGTAAAAAAAAAAAAGGTGCTTGATAACATCATCTGGAAACAAAGTCAGAAAAGCACTTCTAGGAAAAACTAGAAAACCTACCTTTTAACTTTCTTTCACAAAATAGAAGCAACACCAAACACGCCTTAGGTGTCTTTATTGACCCAATAATAGGAACTTCTTGGTGATCTATTAAGTTTATAAAGAGTCCAAAAAGGGCCTGTTGCAAAGAATCATACCCTGGAAAATTTTATGAAGAAAAGGCCATGAGCCAGCTTTTCCTCCTCCATTGTCTCTATTTCTTCTCTCCTCTTCTTATTGTCCCTGCTTTCTTTACTAAATCTATTCTCATTCTGTTCAACGTTCATTGCTCTTATTTCCTAGTTTACTTTCAGTTTTCAGTTCTTTGATGTCCTTTGTTAGTATTTATTCACTGCATCGAATAGAGTTAATCTTTCATGTGATTAGGGACTTCAATATTAACTTCTTTGTTGCTTGATTGTTAAGAATTGATGGCTTCAATATTGATTTCTCTGTTGTTTGATTGTTAAGAATTGATTCTGCGTAAATCTGCAAGAATTATTTGTTATTTGTTGAAGTCTGATTTTAAGATCTATTCAATTAATCTCATAATGCCCTTAATCTTGACTTTTGCTGTTCTCTGTCTATAGAGACATAAAGCAGGATTATTTAAGTTTTTGTTTACCTAGAAATCTAGAGTTAGTTTGCTGTTCTTTTGTTCTCAGATCATGGACAGCAAACAAACTAATCTAAATAAAGACCTAATCAAAACATTTCAGTGGGTTTTCTCATGCAACATGGGCCAACACTAAGTGGTCTTGCATCAACAGATGGACATATTTATATATTTTAATACTACAAATTGATGAAAACATAATCCTAAAAATATTAAGGTATATTGCATTTATTTACAAATAATAATATTCTATAATTTTCAGAAATAATACATATATTTACTATTCATGAATTATATATGATAATATATTGTCATATATGCATTTGGTATTATTAATATAACATTATATGACTATTAATAACTCTATCTATTATTAGCAATTAGCATAATATTGCTATAATTTAATTATTTATATATCATTCAAACTTTTACAACAGTACCTCAAACTAAATTGCTGTGATATAACAATTCCTATGCACCCACTACTTTAGATGGATTTACAATCATTTTGACCATAGTTCAATATAATGCATCTGGGTCCAAAAGTAAAAATTACATCATAGATACCAAATTACTGCAAAGATGAAATCAAACACTGGATCCAGGTTGAGCTGTACATAAAGTTAGTTTCTATCCTTTCTTTGATCACTGAAAGTATAGCTAGACCATTCTTCATTCCACAATAAAACTAAAGACAATGTGAAGACTTTGATACATTAAGCAATATCTTCATAGTTCATCTTTCTTACAAACAACAGAACACTAGTTTTATCACATGCAATCTCAACTATTCAGAATTGTTCGAAAAAATAATATATTTATTTTCATTTAGTGAAAATACTTTCTACAAAAGCAATTCCATAGGGACCGAACCTAGAGGATCAATGCACCACAAATACTCTGACACAGAGTCCCCAATAATGCCACCTTCCTCCCCAAGAATAAGGTGGTCCTTGAAGTTCCCTTTCACTACTTCTAAAATTGCTGATTCACTCATTCGATCTGTGCTGCAAGTAATATGGTAAAAATAAATAGAACCATGTTCAGGTCCATTTAAAAGACCAATTTGGAAATAGGCATTTATCAACAATTTGAAAATCCTCAAGCAATTTAATGTTACGAATCATTAATCATAGAGTGAAATAATTAGTCACATACTAGATGCCGCAAGAAATAAAAGAGAAAAAACCAGAGTGAAACAGTTAAAAGAGGAAAAAGTAATCATATGTCAAGAACTAAAGAAAACTACAAGATATATTGATGCACTGCAAAGACTTCAGTGAAATAAACACATTTAAAGCCATTTTATTGACAAATGTCTGTATCAAAGGATATCAAAGATGTCTGATTGAGTGTCTGGTTAACATTAAACTTCAACAGGTGTATATTCACACTAAAGCAACAAAAGCTGATGTAAGACAACTAGGAATCTACTTATGCATGGTTGGGCCTAATGGACTAAGAAATATAGGTTTTCTGATTTTGTTACTTGCTATCCGTCTGCATCAAACAGGACAGAATGAATGATTTTGTGGAAAAGGGAAAGAAGGCAGCTATCTAGGTCTTCCCTAAGGTTTAGAGAACAAGTATGGGTACCAAGAAAAAAATATTAGAAGATCTTTGACAAATGTTCAAGATTGAAAGCTGAATTTCAGTTAACATTAACAATTATCTGCTGAAAAGAATACAGCAGTGTGCAGACTGAGAGAGAGAGAGAGAGAGAGAGAGAGAAGCAGGGATTAGAGAAGAACAAAGCAAGGAATCATAATGAAAACAATGAGAAGGAACATATGAGGGGAAAAAGTGGTGAAACTTAAAAGAAAGTATTTGGGATTTTTTGCACCCAAAACTTAGAAAAATGAAAAAATAAAAAAAAGCCCATAAAAAACAACGGAACATAATCTCTTCTTATAGAGCAGACAACAACACTTAATTACCTGTTGGAGTCCAATTAGAAATCATGATAGTTACATATTTTATCACTATATAAAATCAATACTGTCAGAGTAGGGGATGTCTTAAAAGCCATTTCAATGTAATCTTGAACATCAGTTGAAATAATACACGGATACTTTATTTGCATGATCACCTAAACAATATTGGATATGTGTCACACATCGGTCCTTGAGTTAGAAAAGAATAATTAGGTGCTCTTGGGAAATATCTGAGTGGATGAAATATTTACCACAAGGAGGATTAGATGGTTTTATGTATTTGAAACCTGTTCAAAGTTACAAGTGAGGTTAGACATCGCACTCATATGGCTATTAAAGTGTATGGTGAGTACATGGAGTTTCTCTCCCATTAAGGTAGTGACTCCGCACTAACACTCGAGTGTGTTATCACATTGAATAGCTAACACCAGCAGTTCACCTAGGGAATCACTATCAACAATTGGGATAAAAACTAAGTGCACATTTTACAAGTGGCCTCCTAACCTAAAGGAGAGGATATCTTGTCATTTTCTAAGGATCAGTAAGCTTGAAACCAAACTTGTGAGTCAACTATGACATGCTGGATTATATCCTTGATAAGGGCAAACTGGTTTACTAAGCTCAAATATGAGTGACAATCAGGCTGTCCAACAAGAAAGCTATTACATGGTGTTGTGTTCATATTAGGATACAAACATGTTTAGATGCAGGAGTCTTTAGGCTTAGGTGGTTACTTTTAATTCTCAACTCAACTCAACTCATCTAAGCCTTTTCCCAACTACATGGGGTCAGCTACACGAATCTGCTTCCTCCACTCTGCTCTATTTAGGACTAAGTCGGCACTCAAATTATAAATAGTTATATCTGTTTTAATTATTTCTGTTCATGTTAGTTTAGGTCTACCTCTACCTCTATTATTACCATGGATTGTTAAAAAATCACTCTTAACTGGAGCATCTAAAGGTCTTTGTTGTATATATTCAAACCACCTTAATCGATTTTCTCTCATTTTATCTTCAATTGGGGCTACTCCTATCATTTCTCATATATGCTTATTTCTAATTCTATCTTTTAAAGTTTTACCATATATCCATCTTAACTTACGCAAGGTAGTTACTTTTAATTATTATAGATAATTAAAAGGTTTTCTATGAACAATTTTACCTAAATTGCATGAGACATAATTTTGAGCCCTAATGAGTCAGGACATTGCGCAACTAAGGTTTTGACGATGCTTATGATCTCAGTAGTCATGCGACAGTATTAAATGATAGGGGGACCAAATTGCTACATATAGCTAATACAGGAATAGGGAGACTACTGGTTTCATTATTACTCAAGATGAAGATTCTATGATACAATATAGGCTTCATGTCTCATGTTGGGTCATGTTGCTTATGTGTAACAATAGCATACCTATATGGGCATGTTTTTGGTCAGCAAGAACCTAAGTTGATATGTCAAAGTAATGTTTCTAGCACATGCCATCTATGTCCAAACAGTAACTAGATTATGATCCAATTTAATTACTCTCTTATTCATTTATCCTACTTGGAACAAGTACTAGATTTAATTGGAAGCACCATTGAGCCTAGGATCAGGTTAGGTCAAGTAATTTGAGGGAACAAAAAGAACACTTTAGTCATGTAGAAAATTTAAGCCTCATTCTTGGACATAGTCTTAGAAAACTTCACTAATGAATCCTTCTATTAGGGTTATTAGGGGGATTTTGGTTTATAAAAAAGGCAATATGAATATTCTGAGATATATTACAGCTTCACTAGGGTTTAGAGCAGTACATACCCCCAAACTGAAAGAATCGCATCCATAGTCTTGAAACTGCACTATCATGGTTGTAAACCATACCTTTATATTATTGATAGCAATGCTTCAAAGGTCAAAATGTGGTTTCATATGCAATGTAGCAGGGGATATGTAAAGCAAAGAAATATCAGGATCTTTGAGAAGTAATCCAACTTCTGGATTTATGTAATGCACCACACAAAAAATCAATATGTGGACTTTTTAAGCATATCGTTTGTTCAGAAAGTGACAACTCTGGGAGCTTTTTATATGATTTAGCTCTTGATATCTTATTCATCTTTTTCTCGTTCATTTTCAGTTTGCTCTCCTATTACTATGATGTCGATGGCATTAAAGTGAAAACCACTTTCTTTTCTTGTGCTTTGTCCATAGTCAATTTAGTTCTTGACAGACATTGGTTTAAAAATTTGACCCAAATAAATTGTCTCCAACTTTTGGATTACTGAAAAAGACAGGAAAATGGAGTACTTACTCTGTTTTGTGATTTATATATTGGTCTGACTCAGATGAAACTTGTCCAATTACTTCAGAATGTATGTTTAAGATAAAAGCATGTGTGTTTAACTTAGATGCATAAAAACATTTAGTTTGATCCATAACTATAGAACATGATTGAGTTTAACTATTGGTCTTTAATTTTATCTCATAAATGCACATCTTAAACACTTATTGCCAATCCATATAGTGCGTAACCATTTCATATGATAAACATATTAAAATATTCATTTTGTTCTTAGAGCACTTCGTTAATTTCTTTTCATTTCATCATCCTTATTATTGAATTGTAAGAACAACAATTAGATATAAGGCCCCTTCAACTTGAGTCCTTTGAAACAAAATGAAACACTACGCATTGTACCCTAAAGGATGGGCAACAATGAAATTCAAAGTTAAAGTTCCCAATCTTACCTTTAAACTAATTAAGAACATATATATATATATATAGTGATGGGCTGGGATCATCCCACAGTTATTTATCCCAGCATCCCAATAGTCCGTCTTGGAACAACTCTTGCCCCAAGTATAGGATGAGGTGAAACAGTGGCGCATCACTTTCTAGAAAAAACTTGTGTCCCACGAGGATGTGTGCATGCACACACACACACACACCACACACACGAATCCTAAAAGTTGATAACATGATATGGCAATAGTTAGTTATAAGCTCATTAAAGGTCAGAAATTCATAGTGGTGAGAAAAAACATAGAAAAGGTGACAAGGACTTTAACACTAATAAAGAAATATTTAGTCATCCAGATAAAAAAAGAAAAGGTCTATAATTTTCAGTCTAGGGTAATCAGTATATATTGCATCAACTCATGAAAAAAAAAGAAAGAGCAAAAGAAAAAAGGGAAAGCATGATCAAAGTATTAGGTGTGGATTTAGTTATTTGTTAGCACACAAAAGTAGGCGAAGTTTTGCTTACTCTGTCACCAAGTCTGTGATTCCCTTATAGCTAATATTGCGAGGCTTGCTAACAGCTTCCATCACAACCTGCAACAGTTTTAACAGACAGGAAAAGGAAATAAATGCACTTTATTACAAGAAATATATAGATATATATACATAGTGTCAATAATCATTGTGCGCATCTTAAAAACCATGATTCCAAGGATGCTTTGCACATAATGCAACATTGTGCAAGGGAGGACAAGACATTGATAGAAGATAGAACCTTGTCAAAAAAAAAAAAAATGTAGCCCTCATATCAAAGAAGAATTACACAATAAAAGAGGCAGACTTCAGGAGCTCTATGACACAATAAGAGGATCGATCAGCCTTGTATTTCCTAGAAAAGGAATCAACCTAAACCTTACTTGCAAGTTTCAAGTCTTCTTTAAGGGCATATTCTTATTGAAGGGATCAATGGTCTCCCAACTAACAGGCAATAGCAAAACTCAAGGTAATAGCTAAGCCTGATAACATTAAAACATTCCAATCTCCCTTCTCTTTTACTTTTATGCTTAAGAAATTTATGATAATATTTCCATTCAGTTAGTGAAGAAAAACTCTTGAGCAAGTATATGCCCAACATTCTAATGTCTGAAAGGCAGAAGTTTATGCCCTCTTCATAACAAGCCTTTACCTTGACCTGTAATCCATATAGATGTATTAAAGTTCATATCCACACAGTATGTATGACAAGATGTGTACCATGTCAAAACCTTACTATCACACAGCATCGGCACGGCTATCTGCCCGTGCTTAGCAAGCCATCATGTCAGTGCATGCCAAGAATGCCAAATAGTGGGATGGGTTAGCACAGTATAACATGGATGGTGCCAATTCTAGTCTGACATGCCACTGGCTAGCAATATCTCAACGTCACATCCCACATACATGATGTCAGCTAATAAAGTATGATCATTTAGAGTTTTAAGTATAAATTATGACTAGCTCAAAAAATAAAATCAAACAGCAGTAAATATGAAATACACAAAGCAAAGCAAAATCAATACTCAAGATCTCCTCTCAAACTTTATCTGAAAAGGGGCATCTAGTAATAGGATGGTGTACATTTTCGTTGTTTACCATGAGAGAGAGAGAGAGAGAGAGACGTTATTTGAGAAGTTTCAACTCTCACTTAAGAATTGGTACATGATAATTTAACCTAAATGAAATTCCGTGTATTTTGGCATGGAAATTTTAATCTAAGTTGCAAACAGACGGAAAACTGAAGTTTGTTAAAGAGAAGTACGAAATGATACTTATTGGAGCCTTTGCATCCATCAATAAAGTTGAAAATTTAGATAGCAGAGAATTTCCCGATTATTAGTAAAGTTTCATCCTTTCTCAAATCTGTGATAACATGATCTTCTTAAAGTCCCACACATCCACAAAGTCCGACACAGATTAATAATCAAACAGAAAAAACCTCAGCACGAGACGAAGTGGATTTCCATCTGCCCATCAAAAAGAAGCAAAATTTAGTCAAACTACAAGAAAAAGAACAATCAAACAACCTCTGCGCGTGTCTTGGCAGCGGCCTCGACCACTTGGAGGAGCTCCGCCGCAGGGATTGGCCCCGTCGACCCCGCCCCGACCTTCGAGTACTGCTTCTTGCTGGGAAACTCAGATATAATCGCCCTGATTTGGAGAGCCCTCGGGGGTTTCGCATGGAAGGGCGACCTCCTCGGTCGCAGACCATTCCTGGGACTCGGAGCGGTAGCAAACGATTTGGGAATCGGAGGAAATCTCAATCTCAGAGGATTTGGTGAAGAAGAGAGGAGAGATCGACCCATTGGCAGCGTTTGACGCTATCTCTATTAATCTTCTCTCCTACAACTTCGAGGATTGGGGTTTCGGAAAGCGAGAGCTCTCTCTGGTGTTTGGCAGCGCGGGCGAGCAAGCGCTGCTGGGAAGGGAGGTGGCGGTTGGAGCTGTGCCGTTTGCCGGTCATCTCAACTTTTATTATTATTATTATTTAAACATTTAGGACCTTTGCTTTAAAAAAAAATACAAAATTATGCTAAACGTTAAAAAGATTAATGTATCATAATTGATTAGCACGAGACTAACATGATCACCCATATATAATAATAATAATAATAATAATAATAATAATAATAATAATAATAATATATTATTTCTAATTTTCTTATGGTTAAAATTTTACTATTATTATTATTGTTATATTTATTATTATTTTTTAGGGATAGTTGGAACATTGGATCAACCTAAAAACCAACAATCCAATAGTTGATCTTAAGTTGGCCGGATCATTACAAGTTTGTGGCAAAAATTTTGAGACGATAAAATTCAAATCCAACCTACGAAAGCTATCTCATTCTAATCTTAAAAAATAAAAAATATAGTTAAGGTTTAAAACTTTTAGGCTAAACTATTCTTAAACTTAAGGCGCTATGTCACTTTGATCCTTAGACTTCAAAAAGTTACAAAAGTGATCGTTAACTTTTCTTTTTATTTCACTTTGATCTCTACCGTTAAACAAGAGAGACGCCGTTAGTTTTTGTCCCATGTGGCAACATACATGGCAGCACATATAGCATCCAAATGAAAAAAATCAAATTTAAAACCCATGATTAATATGTTAACTCGATTTTTAATAATTAAAAAAATAAAAACAACCTTCTCCTCCTTCGTTACCAACGGCCTTCCCCTTTGTCCCTGACCCATGGCCCCTGTCCCTCCCCCCTCATGAAATCCTTGGCCACTAGCCACATGCACCGCTGGTACAGTCACGATGCATCGCAGAGCTTCGCTAACTTCAACGCATCCACCACCGCCTCCGCTCACAACCTTGTCGCCACCCCCTTCTTCAACCCCCTCTTCAGCCACCTTACTTGGTAGGCATAAGAGAGCATCAATATATGCATTCCATATCCCTCCATCGCCTCCTTCCCTCTCCCGTCGTTAGGTTGCTCCTACAATTGTTGGCATATCAATTACTCTATTTTCTCTTATAAATCAAGAGATATAAAAGAAAGGCCATATGTTATGCCTAGAGGAGTATAGGAACTCGACGAAGGCATGCACTACGTTGCAGGGAATGCCCAAAATATGGATTATTTTTTTTCAAGTCCAAATTTATATGGCAGCGGTACAACATCTTTTCCAACACCGGTGAGGCTAAAACCTTCAATATGTCCGATGACATGATTAATATTAAACAAAGAAAGAAAGCAAGCAAGAAGATTAAAAAAAGATTTTAGAGGAGAGTTTGTACTAGAACGATGGAGTGGGCCGGGATGCTCTGGCCATCGAAGGTCATGATTTCAAAATCGAATGATGGCACAAACTCGCTGTCGGCCTCCTGCCATCGCCGGAAGCTATTGCAATTGGTTAACTTCCTCATCTCCGAGAAATAAAAAACTTCTCCTTTCTTCTCCTCCTCTTTGAATCAATCCTATATAAAATTTAAGGGAATAACAATTAAGATAAGATGATAACCCAATTCTGTTGAGATGGAAGGCAAAAATAACCAAAGGAAACAAATTTATTTATTTTTATTTGTTATATATCAAAAATAACATGGCAGATAGAGACTCTGCGTCCGCCGCATCGATGGCAGGTTTTGGATAGGCTTTGCCTCCCACCCTTGGCACCACCTTCCCCCAAAACCTCCCCCACTCCTCAATCCCTCACCCCAATCTCCGCCACCCCCCTCCCTCCATGTCCCTCACCCGCATCGGCTATAAGCCGTGCACTCCCCCTTGCTCTCCCCCCCTCCTCCGCGTCCCTCACCTACGGATGTGCTGCGGCTGTGGGTGATTGCGAGTGAGGGACACGAGGAGCGCGAGGGAGGGGAGGCTGCGGTGAGGAACGGTGGTAGGGAAGGGAGGGAGGGGGAGTTGAGGGACGGAGGAGGCCGCAACGCGAGGGGGGAAGGGATGGGGGATGCCGTGGGTCAAGGACGAAGGGGAAGGCCACCGGTGATAGAGGAGGAGGGGGAGAAGGTTATTTTTATTTTTTTTGATTATTGAATATTAGATTAATTGGTTAGTCATGGGTTTTAAATTTGATTTTACCACTGAATGAATTAATCTGTTAGTCATGGGTTTTAAATTTGGTTTTACCACTGAATGCCACATGTGCTGCTATATGTACTGCCACATGAGATAAAACTAATTGTAGTTCTCCTATTTAACGATAGAGATTAAAGCAAAATAAAAAAAAAGTTTATGATCACTTTTACAACTTTTTGAAGTTCAATGATCAAAGTGACATGGTCCTTAAGTTCAAGGGTCAATATTGTAGTTTAGCCAAACTTTTATAATCAAATCAAATCATTAAATAATAAAAAATGATCAAAAAGTGTATAAGCATTGATTATCATTAGATGTGAGCATAAGATATTTTTAATTTTATTTTTAAAAAAATTTAGAATTATTTTAGATAGCATTATATAATTTTATAAGTTATCAGGTAATTTATTTATATGATTAATGTTTTAATATTTATATTTTTTAATATATAATATAGCTAAAATTAGTGTGAATCGATAAATGATTGGATCAAAAGTGCATTTTTTTCAAGTTGATTGTTATTGAAAGATCAACATCAACCATTTCAAATACTCTTAAGGAGGAAATGGAAGAGTAGAATTAAGCATGATTTGCTTTTTTTTAATTATGAGATTATGCATATTTCTAATATTTACTTATTTTATTTATAATCTTATTAACAATTTGACATTACTATTTATTTAATTTTAAAAGTATACTTTATAAACTATTAATTAGTTATATTATTTTAATATTTTACAATTCATAATTATTATTTCTTCTAGTGTCTAATTATGTTATAATTTTACATCTATCTACTCTAGCATTTAAAATAATAAATGGATAAAAAAGAGAATTGATCATTGAAAAGAAAAAGCATTAAATTCTTAAAAAAAACTAAGCCAACCAGCCAAGGGTTGATCTAACCTAATAATTTAAGATTGGGGTTTCACTTTAATGACTGAAACTCGAAATCATCCAATCTAACCCAATTACTACCTCTACAAAAGAATGATATTTATTTTCAACATGGTAATAATAGATGTGTTGATGTTGTTGATCACACAATATATTAATGTTGTTGGTGTATAGGCTTAGGAGGAGGATCCCACAATATATTAATGTTGTTGGTGTATAGGCTTAGGAGGAGGATCCCATGAGAAGTCTTAGGCTAGAAACTTGGGAATGTTAAACAGCAGTTTGAGACATAAAAAAATTACATATTTTATGAAACATAGGTATAGTTTCATACATGCAGGCAGTGCAGGTTGGGTCTATCACTCTTCTACTTTTTTACAATCATTTAAGTGCCATCTTAGTTTTATATGATGAAAAAGTATGAAAGAGAACTCAAAATGTACCGTCCATCTATATAGAATTGCACCTCAGTTCTCTCGTTCAAAAGGATGTTTGATGCTCTCCATAGAACCTCAAATTTGATTTAGAGTCACCACTAATGTTTTAAAAATCTAATTAAATGAATAGATTTTTTATGTAAGGATTTAGTTCATTAATAGGGAAGGACTTATAAGCGCAACCCCTTCACACCTACTTGCAAGAAGGTCCACAAGGGTAATAGATTTTTTATCCATCTTTAATCTTTAAGATGCAAGACTAACGTAAAGAAAATGAGAGAGAGAGAGAGAGAGAGAGAGAGAGAGAGAGAGAAGAATTGAAAGAGAGGGAAGGGTGTTAGCATTTAGTGCTCCTTTGAAGCTCTTTTTTTATGGCAACTAGTTAGTAGTGAAATTAAGGTTAGGATAATTTTTTGATAACAATACTTTTGGTCCTTGCTTCCTATAACTTTCTTGTAAACAAATGGGATATAAAGAAAGTGATCCATGGTCAACCACCGAAGTAGTTAATATAATTGCTACAAGCACCTTCAACCATGGACGTAATCATTCATATGGATTGAACAGTGCTATTTAGTTTAAAAATTATGTGAGTATGTCAACTAGTACTAAACTCCATAGAATTATAAGTTATTGTAAAGATTTCAATTGTTAAATAATTTGGATGTCTTTACATATTTATAGATGCAACAACTTTCATGTAGGAATATATCATTATAGAAGTAGTTATTCATGCAAGGGCATCATAGTTATTGCATCCTATTCATGTGAGAAAAGTAATGAAAGAAAGAAAAGGAGGGGAGAAAAAAAAAGGAAAGAAAGCAAAGAAAGAAGAGAAAGAAGGAAAGAAAGAAAGGAAAGGAGAAGGAAAAAAATAAAGAAGGAAGTAGGGAAAGAAAGAAGAAGAAGAAAGAAAATAAAAAGAAAAGAAGAAATGAAATAAAAAAGAAAGGTGTAAGAAATGAAAAAAAAAAAGGAAACAAACAAATAAAGAGAAGAATAAAAGAAAAAAAGGAAGAAAAATGGAGGGTACTTATTGGTTCACTCAATTAAAATTATTAAGAAAAACTAGGTATATGCCCCTGCAATGAACAAGTGCTAATTTAATATAAAATAAAAAAAAATTTAGAAATACTTTTTATAAAACAATTTTACAAATTGATCTATTATTTTATAAATAATATAATATATAATTTTATAAAATAAATATAAAATTTTATATTTATATTATTTCATAAAATAATTTTAAAATTTTAGTATTTATAAAATAATTATTTATTTTATTATTTTATATTATTGATCTATTATTTTATATTTTTAAATAAAAAAGAATAAGATACATAAAGTACAAGTAATAATGAAGAAAAATGGATGTCATACATGCCATTCCTCAAGAAAAAATAGATATCAAAACGTGGGGGAAATCTAACTGTTGAGGCATGCTTTTCTTTTTAAAAAACAGATTATGTACTAGGACTCAAAATTCTTTATGTTGAAGCTAAAAATATTGAGGGAGGAAAAATAAACACTAAAGTAGGATAATAAGATAAAATAAAAGAAAGTAAAGAAAGATGTCTCCATAAGCATTTAACAACTGAAGGAGCTATTGCATGCTTATGGAGCTATTGCATGCTTGAAGTAGAATATTATCTATTAAAAAAATAAAGGGACATGAGATGGAATAGGTGGTGACACCATACCTTAAGAAAATGATAAGTTTATTTGAAATCGTTCATCTTAAAAGTAAGAGTACAAAATTATTATCAAATTAGATAAAGAGCTTAGGATGAGATTGATAAAAAGTCGTAGAGCAGTAAAAGGATATAAACACGATCACAACAACTGAAGTAATTTGTAATGTTAATGAGAGAGCACGTTTATTTATTCATAATAAGATGTATAGGGCTATTGAAAGCAAAGTGAAAGAAGAAAGAAAAATTCTTCTTATTTGTTGAAGTAATCTGCATGGGAAAAATAGATAGGTTGGATTGAAGCATTTACACTTAGGGTAGACCATTAAAAGAAATAGAAAAGCTAATACATTTACAATACTAATATAAAATTTATTTTTTAAAACATTTCTTTTAAAAATATATTTTTATTAAAATATCATATTTTATATAATATTTGTTAAATGTGATATATATACCTAAGCAACAGTAATTCTTTTAGTTGAAAAAATCTAATATTTTTTAAAAAATAGAACTATCATCAAAAATGGTTATATTTGTAACTTTATTTATGTTGATATAATAAATATGCACATTATATAATGAAAAAGGAAAAGTGAGAAAGGGAAAAACATCATAAAGGGAAGGACAAGTTGGCTTGGCCTCCCCACCGATGATAATTCTCCCTTTCCATCTCAATTTCTTTTATTTTTTATATTATACACCATTTATTACAGACTCTCCAAATGGTTTTACACAACTCCTAAACTCTTGATCTATATTTTTATACTACATACAATTATCCAAAAGACACATGAGTTTCTAGAGTCATATCCTTCATAATCACTGGTGGGGAATGCTTGATGAGTGCAAATTTGATGGCAAGACTTGATCTTAAGTTGGTATAGTATTAGCAGAACAATAGTACATAGAGAATAAAAAATATATGAATTAACATTTATGCATTCCTTGAGGGTTTGTAATTTACATGCCCCTTCTTTATCATTTTATGTAGTTTTATATATGTGCATTGAGCTAGTGAGAGAGCAATATTATGGCCTTCAACATTCTAAAATTAAATATTAATAATTAAATGATTTTATGCCTGGAGTAATTATACACTTTCCTGGCTTTAGATAAAGACACATGGAATAAATACTAGCGTTGATTTTGTTTATTTTGATGGGTAACATTTTTTTTCTATACTTTTGATTTAGCTTGTTCTGTTCAGATGGTTAGGAGTTGGCTAATGCTTTGTTTGAAAACACATCAAACTTTTGGAACCAAACAAAACCCATCAGAGAGTTAGGGATGTATGATATTATAAATATTCTATCATATAAATAATATAAAGAGTATTTATTATATTATCCATGGGGCATCATAGGAAAAAAATAAGGAGCATTTAATGTATATTTCCGTGTGACCTAATAGGAAAGAATCTTTTTTTTTTACTATATATATATATATATATATATATATATATAAGATATATTAGTTTGTAACCATCACTATAGGGCATGAATTTTATTATTTATTTTATTAAAATTTGTATATTGATGGTTAAAATTGCTTATAATAAGTTATATTTATAGTGATGTGTGTGTATATATCATAATGCAATTGCAATTGGCAACTATCATTATAAGAAATAAATTTTGTCCATTGCTAGCTTATAACTCATTTACCGTGATGGTCAAAAGTATCGCAACAAATCAAACTAAGAGTGGTAGTTGTAATTACCACAATAAAATGGTAATACTAATTATTGTTTATCCATTGCCAGAAAAAACATTCATTATTATTACACATTAGCATGCACCTATAGCAATAGTTACAGCAACTACAATAAATTATACCATTAGTTACAAATTATTGCTATATCATGGCAAAACTACAATCGTAGAATTGCTTATTCCAATGATCACCTTGATTGCAACAATAGCTTTTTAATGATACCACCTATTACCATGGTTTACTAGCTATTAATATAAGTTTTCCTAATAGTTTTTATATTTTTGGCCATGATTTTGATCACTATTGTGAACCTTTATATTGTAGTGTCAATAAATAAATAACATCTAAAAACCTATTTTCCTCTCATACAAAAGCTTTGTAACGAAAGACATGATCTAGTCATTGATTCTATATATTAGATTAGTTTAACTAGGACCATTGGTCACTATAGATTTTCTAAATCAAGGTGTTGAAACATAATTTGATGAAGATAAAGTAAAGAAGAAATTTATAAAGGGACACCTAATTCCAAGATAGGACCAAGAATAAGACAGCTGAAAGAATTAGGGATGAGTACCTAAGAAGAAATAGATTTAAGAAGACCTAAGCATTTGAGTTGCTCCTTTCTCCACTAAACTTCACCACAAATTTCTGGTTTCATCTTGAGGAAAGAGAATGAGAGCCCAAGAATAACGAGATAGATGGCAAGAATGCTATGGGGAGAAGGATGAAGCTCTAACGAGAACCAATTATGGTTTTGTAGAGGAGTAAGAGATGAAAATAACTAGAAAAAGGGACAAACCTTATTTATAAAAAGCTAGTTGCATAATACTAAGGAACATAGGATAAAACTTGAAATTGATTATAAATCTCTAGAATAATGTAAGAGACACACTACATAAAGTAAGCATTTGAATTTTGGCACATAGAACTCATTAGCTATAACCCAGATAATTAAAAAGAACTACAGTGTCGTGCCATAAATAAAGATGATGATAAAGCTTAAATGAACACAATAAATCCTCAAGACTGAGATCATGGTCATAGTTGTAGCACAAAAGAATTGTCAATCGAGGGGATATGACTGGTATTTTTGTCCACACCTTGATTGATGGCTGAGAGTTATGCACTAGAATGATATCAAAGATTGGCTAAGTGATGGTAACTTCAAAAAAGGAAGAGACTGGATATATAATGAGCCATATTCTTGGTTGAGAAAAGCAAACCCATATGCTAAGATGCAAGCCAACCTTTAAGATGACTAAGATTGATGAATTAAATTCTTCTCTTATAAACTGAGCACTAAGGCACAAACTAGAATGCCATAGCTCTAGATCAAGTATATCAAGGTATAGGTTGAATGTAGATTAAGCAATATGATGTAAATTGAATAGCAGGTCACAAAGTGGGTGCTAATTGAGTATAGGAGTACTATTCTAGAGTTATAGATTAAGGAGAGTCATCAATCTAGAGTAAAATATGATGGAATAGAATCTAGCTAAAAGATAGTTATTAAGACTTCAAAACATAAGGAATAGGAATAACACTCAGAACGTGGAAGGAATGATAATCATCACAAGTGATGATAGTGGACAATATATTGTAACACAAGAGAGATATATATTAAAACCTATCCCATAGTACATGCTCAACTCAACTCATCTAAGCCTTTTCCCAACTACATGGGGTCGGCTACATAAATATGCTTCCTCCACTCCATTCTATTTAGGACCAAGTCGATATTCAAATTACAAATAGTTATATTTCTTTAATTATTTTTATCCATGTTAGTTTAGGTCTACCTCTATCTTGATTCTTACCATGAATTATTAAAATATTATCCTATAGTAAATAAAGGTCATTTATTAATATAAGATTATAATAGTAATTCTTACCATGAATTATTTAATTTTTATCTTTTAATTTCTAGTGAACTTTGTGTTTATTTATTTTAATTTTTTTACTTTTAGTTTTAAATAAATTTTAATTATTTGTTTATCTTAAATTTCTTATACCTTAATTCAGTTGCTACCATTGCTTTTTCAAGTAGCAATATATAAGTAGTAGAAGTTCTTAAAAGATTAAATATAGTAGGACCTATTATTTATATATATCTTTTCTAGTGTAAATGGCATACCCACACATTCATATACTTAATTTATTTATTATTCTTTCTTATCCAAAAAGAAGGCTAAAAAAAAGTAAGGATTCATCCTAGAGAATCTAAGGGTTAAAATGTATTTAAGATGGTTAGGTCCTATCGTCTAAAGACTACAAAGAAATCATTAAAGATGTGGACTACAAGGATCTAAGAAGGGCCTATTTGTTTGAAGAGAAAAGATTTTGGTTTTAAAGCTATGATTCAATTTTAGAGGATCTAAAAGTTATGGTGAAGTTGAGATAGCATGGTCTTCTTAGCTAAAGGGTATGAAGAGAGGATTGGTGGAAATTTAAGGAAGGTATATTTGCTCAGTTTATATATTTTTTGAAAGGCTAAGCTTAAAGGAGAGAGGAAAGGGGAGAGGGCTAGGATTAAGAGAGAATTTAATATAAGGGTGGGATGATTCGATTAGAGAAAAAAAATTTCAACTTGTTCAACTCGAATCTCTTAAAAGACTAGAAGAAAAGTAACTAAAGTAGGTCTAGGTCCCCTTTTCTTTCATTTAATGATTTATCAATGGAGTCATAGAGTCTCTATTTGTAATATTGATATGTCTTTACATAATTCGAGATAGATTCCACTTCTTGTTTGAATATGTTATAGCCTTCTTAAAATAGGCATGACTAATGAAAAAATTATGAAAAGCTAAGATTCTATAGAAGATAGATTTTGGCTTTACTTTGCCTCTTATTGCTTCATCTAATTCTTCTTAGATTATTAGATATGCCAGGTCTAAATCATTTCTAAAAATAATTTTTTTAATTTGATTAGGTCATTTCAAGGCTCAAACGATGGAGTTTAGCCTTGATCACTTGGCACACCACAACCTTATAGAGGTGTTCCCCATCATAAAGCTTAAAAAGTTGCTAAACTTAAAAAAAGAGAAGTATCCTGAATGAGCATTATTTAAACATGTTATGGCCTTCGAAAACTTAGTGCACTTTCGACTACTTGATATAATAGATCTTAACTTTGGATCCTATCTAATATTTTCTTATTGATCAAATGGTTTACATTGAGTCTAATAATCTTCTTGGATCAAGGCTCTCTCTATTTAGGGAACACTATCAAACCTCTCCATAGCAACTAGAATGGTCTAAATTGAGTTTGTTGATCCTCTTAAATAATAGGAAAAAGGAGCTAAATGGAAGAATTTGATCAAATCTTCCTCTCCTAAGAATAAATGATGTGAAGGTAGAATGAATGACAAGGATGCTATAGAAGTGGGGTGAGTGATCTAATGTTGTAAGTTATTAGTGGCAATGATATGGAGATTATTAAATGTAGGGAAAGGAGTTAGGTTCCTTAAGTCTTTTAGGGTGGAAACAAGGGCTAAATGTAGGTTACTGAAAATTGGTTAATGCATATCAAGGATTTGACATCTAATTAGTAATGAGAGAAAGTCTTTGATTTATTATTGAGTCGGGCTGTGATGAGATGTGAAAGGGGGGTCATGTGTGAAAGTGGACAACTGGCAAGAGAAGGGAGGAATCAAATTGATTAGAAAGAACAATGAGGTGAATGCTTATTTGAATGCCACTTGGTAAGTAGTCTCAAAGAGAGAGGAGGATAGTAGGTTAAGATGGGTGCAATTTTATCATAGTGTGCCTCTCATGAGTTGGACTCACAATAAGAGGGTATATAAAGCCAGGTTATTTTCTAAGTTCTGAAACTTATTTGAAACCTATGAATCATGTTGCCGTCGGGATCCGTCCTCCGACTCGGGCGCGGTCGATCTTCAGGGGGTGGACCTGCACACAAGTCCTCGTGCGAGAGGCGTTGGGGTGGCCCTCCGCGAAAGACCCTCCGACGCTCAAGTCAGTGGGGAGGAAATCAACGATCAATCAGAAAATGGAGAGGTGGATCTCTCCGGGGAGTCTCTCTGGGGGTGGCCAATCGGGAGCTCTAGAGGGCGAGAGCACCGACGAGCTGCCGGCGAGAGCGGGAGAGTGAGAGTGGGGGTGTGAGCGCGCGCGTGCGTACCTGAGGGAATCTGCGAGCGTGATATTTATAGGCTGTCACCTGTATCTTGAGCGCCTTCTGGAAGGTTCAGAGGTTGTTAGGATACGGAGGTGGATCGAATCAGGCCGTTGTGGGGCTGTTGGGATCCATATCTTATCTGTTAGGAGATCGACGGCTAGGAGAGCTCCTCGATGGCTTGAGATCTGGTAGGTGTGTAGGTCTTGGGTAGCCTTGATAGGCTCTAGACCACCTCTCAACATGATTCCTTACCTAGGATGTTGTTACAGTAGGCTTAGGCTCTCCCGCGTCAGGTTCCGCGGAGGTGAGTATCGAATAGTGGGTCGCTCAGTGAAGCCGAGCTATGGGAGCTCGGGGAGGACGAGCTATGGGAGCTCGGAAAAGCCGAACTATGGGAGTTCGGGAAGGACGAGCTATGGGAGCTCGGGGAGGACGAGCTATGGGGGCTCGGAAAAGCCGAACTATGGGAGTTCGGGAAGGACGAGCTATGGGAGCTCAGGGGAGCCAAGCTATGGGAGCTCGGGGAGGATGAGCTATGGGAGCTCAGAAAAGCTGAACTATGGGAGTTCGGGAAGGAGAGCTATGGGAGCTCGGGGGAGCCGAGCTATGGGAGCTCGGGGAGGACGAGCTATGGGAGCTCGAAAAAGCCAAACTATGGGAGTTCGGGAAGGACGAGCTATGGGAGCTCGGGGAGCCGAGCTATAGGAGCTCGGGGAGGACGAGCTATGGGAGCTCAGAAAAGCCGAACTATGGGAGTTTGGGAAGGACGAGCTATGGGAGCTCGGGGGAGCCGAGCTATAGGAGCTCAGGGAGGACGAGCTATGGGAGCTCGGAAAAGCCAAACTATGGGAGTTCGGGGAGGACGAAGGGAGGAGGTCAGTCTTAACCTCCTTGCACAGATATTAATGCAATGACGATTTTACCCCTCCCAACACATGCCCTCCACTCCCTAGTTCGAAGCGTAGGTTCGGGCATAGGGAGTATAAGTCCAGGTGGCATGCTTTGGATGGGGCGATTTGATTTAGACAGCCTATGCAATGATGCTCTAATTAATGCGACAGGGTCATCGTGCCTTCGTGGGTAAGGCTCCTCCAAGAGCGACGGTTGGGAGCACGCCACGTCACGAATCCCGAACATTATGGCGTTTGTCGAGGTGGTTCCGGATGCCTCGGGCGACGCGCCTCGTCTTCTCAAGGCGGCTTCCTTAGCGGGGAAGCAAAGCGATAGCCACACCATAAATACGTGTTTGCAGTATTCTCTCGTTTTGTTTCTTGAAGAGTCTCCCCCCTCGCAACGCTCGTCGTTTGCCTGGTGCTTTTCTCGGCTAAGATGACGATGAGCCCTGATGACGTAGCTTCAGAGATCGCTGCTGAGGATGTGGGAAGAATTCATCAGTGGTATGGCATGCCCCCAGATGTCGTCCTGCGAGTGCCGAAGCCTTGACATAGGGTCTCGCGAGATCTGGAGAGCGGGGTCTTCGTTTATGAAGACAGCTTGAAAGCAGGCTTCCATTTTCCTCTTCATCCTTTGGTGAAGGAGATCATGACTCATTATAACATCTGTCCGACGATGGTGGCCCCAAACAGCTGGCGGAGCATCATCGGATTTATCTCAATGTGCCACCAAATTCGGATTGTCGCCACTCTCCCTCTTTTCCGTGCTTGTTATCATCTGATACCCGGGAGGAAATCGGAGTGGCCATATATTGGACCTCGAAGGTCCTTCAACGTAATTGTGGATAAGCCATCCTCTATCAAGGGATGGAAGAGTCGGTTCGTTATCGCCGATGGGAATATTGGTTCCGACTTCCCACGGAAATGGGGAAATTTTGTCCGGGATGCCGAGGCGCATCCAGTTTTGTCAGAACAGGAGGAGAGAGATCTGGATGTCCTCCACAATGGCCAAGTGTTCTCGGCCAACGATCTGTTGTCGGAGAGGGCCCTCTTCGCCGCCGGGCTTAGCCCCCTGGACCCGCAAGGTGAGTCCTCCCTTTTACTTTCTCCGCTGCATGTTACCCCGACGAACGTGTTTGGATTTAATCGCATATGTTCCGTTCTTACAGCCAAGAGGTCAGCATTGTCGAGCCTCGCCAAGAGGAAGAGAGGCAAGCGCCCAGGGGAGAGCAGCGGCGCAGATAGTGGTAGGCCCGAGAAAAGGGCTCACACCTCCTCAAGGAGCTCGCCGGACGCCGGAGCGGTCATGATAGGAGCGCCGGGGGCGAAGGAGGATCCAGGGAGGACAGCCGCGATCCCTTGTCCTCCCGTACTGAAAATATCGGATAGTTCAGATGAGACTCCGCTGGCTCATCTGGTTGCGCCCCCTATGAAAGAGGAACCGGCGACGGATCCGGCGGAGCGGTCGTTTCTGGGGGCCTTCCGCCTCTGCAGGGCTGCTGTTGACTCCAGTGGGGAGCAAGGGGGAGATGCCGCTGGAGAAGAGGTTCGGGAGGAGTCCGGGAGTAGCGATGTTGGACCGCCCTTAGCGGGTCAAGAAACAGGCCAGGCAGAGGCCTCGGGAGAGTCTGCGGAGGAGACGCAGGTGGTTGCGACCGAAAGGATGGGTCGGGAGGAGAAGCGCAGCAAGGTGGGAGTCCGGCAATGGGGACTCCTTCAAAAAGGATTCTGGGGAGGCTGGCGCTTGGACTGGCCGAATTGTCCGAAGAAACCCAAGCTAGGGCTCTGATAGAAGAGGCTGGGAGGTTGAAGGCCTCCCAGATGGAGGTTCCCCAGGTTGGCTCCTCGGGCGGAGATGGTCAGCCCAGTGGCTCGAACGCTAGTGTAGAGGAGGCGTTTTCTGCCTTGATGAGGTCGGCCTTGTATCCGGGCACGGATCCTTCAGCGAACAAGTTTGCGGATCTGGAGTTGGTGGACGCCGCGTTTGGGCAACAGGGGGTGGCCGAAAGTATCCACCTTCTCCCCGATATTGACAATCCGACCCTCATGAAGATGATGCGGGCCTATGCCTCTCGGGTGAGTTATCGCTCTTGGGCGGTGGATGCTTTCTGATTGACCTGATCGTGGATTTTTACTCATTTTTGTCCTACAGAGTGTCCTGCTTTCTCGGGCGATGTGCTGGCGTCTGAGTTTGGCGACGGGGGCCAGCATTCAAGCCAGGAGAGACAACGCTGAGCTTCAATCGCGAGTAAAGGTGTCCGAGAAGTTTGAGGAACTTCTGGCCGCTAGCAACAGAGGTTTGGAGGGATGAAGGCGGCGTATCAGGCCGCTCTAGCCGAAGCGTCCAAGCAGAAAGGCAAAGCGGAGGAGTTGCAGGGACTCCTGGCGAAGAATGATGACACGTGCTTGGAGCTGGCCAGAGTTGAGTCAAAACATTCTAAGGAGGTGAAGGCGATGCGGCGGGAACATAGCGAGAGTTTGGGTCGGCTAGAAAGGGAAGCCGCCGATGAGAGAAAGCGCCTGACCAGGATGCTCGATGAGGTAGAGGAGAAACTGAAGCGGCGCGATGACGAAATCGCCGATTTAAGGGCCGGCGCTAAATGGCACCAGGGGATGATGGCTCGGGTAAGCAACGAGCTATCCCAAGCCTGGGAAGAGGTCGAAGCCAAACAGTCAAGGATTAATGTTCTCCAGGAGAGGGTCGAGCTGGTCGGAGCCGAAAGGACAAGGGCCAGGGGTGAGGCCGAGGAGCTGACCAAAAGGTTGGCCAGGCGAGAGGAGGAGGTACGATCTCATCCCTCCCTTTTTTAGTTTCTTTATTTGGTCTCTTGTGATGTCGACTGATTTTGGTTTTGCAGATGGCGAAGCTAAGATCGGAGAATCGGGCTCTCCAAGGTGAGCTCTTGTCTAGCTGCAATAAGAGCTCAGAACTCGAGGCGCGGGCCGGCGAGTTCGAGGAGCAAAATGTTATTCTGCGGGCTCAAGTTGCGGAGGCTGAGAAGCAGGTTGCTGAGGCTAAGGTGCAGCTCGCCATACTCAAGGGGGAGCAGGACGCTATCGGCGTTGACGCCTTCCAACTTGGAATGGAAGAATGTAAAGACAAGATATCCAGTGAGCACCCGAAATGGGATCTCTCTTTCCTGGATACTGAAGCTCCTGATGATGGTGAGTCTGAAGGAGAAGAGGAGGATGAATACGTCGATGTCTCCGATACCGATCCTGGTGCCGCCCCGGGTCCCAGCGAAGCCGCAGCTTCTGAAGGACGATCGCAAACTGGCGCTGAAGGGGCAAAGGCATTAGAGAAAGGCGAATCTAGTCACACCTCCGCGGATGTAACCGAGGGCTCCTCCAAAACTGACGTGGTTCCCGGCCTTTAGGAACCATCCTTGTATTTTGCTTTTGAAAGTCTGACTGGTGTCTTTTAATAAATTAACCCTCTGTTTTCATTTAAGTGCTTTTCTTGTCGTCCAGTCTTGCCTCAATCGCGAGCGACTTATGGCTCATTGATGCTCTTAGGTCATCTTTATTCCGAGATTGAGGAAATGCATTGGCTTGGCCCAAGGCGGGGCGATAGCCTTGACTGGCGAACCGATAGACGATCTGGTCCGGTTTGAGTCTTAATTAAAACTCGAGAAATGAAGCTAGCCGGTTAAGACCGATGGACAGGGCAGGTCGGCCTGGGCCGACGGACGGAATAGGTCGGTTAGGGCCGACGAGCAGAGTAGGTCGGCTGGGGCCGACGAGCAAAGTAGGTCGGCTAGGGCCGACGTATGAGGGTGGTTGTCGAAGTATCTTTCGCTTCCTTTGTTCACTTCATTTTTCGTTGAATGAAAAAATAGTTTGCGTAGCCTTTGCGCTCATTTTGTTCTGAGACGCCTAATTTCGTCATAGAAGCGATTAACTTCGAAGAACAGTTGGTTTTTGTGTTTTTTGTTATCCTGCCAGCCCCCTGCTGTTCTGTAGGCACGCCAGTTTTTATTTCACCAAAATCGATGATACGGCACTGTGGGGAGCATAAAGTTGTTTTGGTGCTTCCGGAAGGTGCTCTTTTCCCATGTGGGTCGTTTTGACGTACGGCACACGCAGCCGTTTACCATTGGAGGACATTATTTTCGTAGGACGAACTCCTGATCCTGCTAGTTTTCGTAATGCCAGTGGATGATTCTCTGCATTTAATGATCGCGATTCTCAAGAGGAGATCTTCGCATGCGTCATAGTTCAGGCGGTGGGCTCGGTGCGCAATAGGGCGCCGCTTTCATCCTGGGAGGCCACATGGAGGTATGGCCTAGGTGTTTGAATCTCGGGGCTTATAGCTTTGGTAATTGTTCCCGGTGCATCTTTGGCCTATAAGAAAGGGAAGAGGGGTCATGTTTGGTTTGTCCCCAAAGCTTCTTTCCCATTAGAGTTTCCACCATGCTCGTTTCTCCACTGTTGCGAGTGGGAGGACTGAGCTTTCCTCTCATAAGCCCTTCGCCACCGGATAGCTGGGACGATGAAGGAGCTGCCGAGGAATGGTTCGCCCTTAGGGGATGAGTCCCGGAGATCATATGGAGAGCGCACAGGGGGGGCGCAGAGATCACACGGAGAGCGCACACACGCTCTTCCGGTGTGACCTTTGTGGTTCTCCTTCGGGAACGTATGGTAGGAAGTGCACGCGGACTCCCCATGGTTTGAGTGAATTTCGCCTCCTTCCCGGTTTGGATTCCTGGGCTCGCCCGCCTGGGGAATCTCTTGCCACATGGGGAGGGGGCGATGGTGTGCTGCCCGCCGACACCTTGTCCTTGAGCCATGGCAAGGTAGGGCGGCGCACACTCGGTTTGGGAGAGCATTCCGATGCCAAGGTCCGCTGGCTTCCTACCTGCTCGCCGAGGGGTCCCTCGGTTGGGTGGTCTGGGATGGCCACCCTGATATCTCGGTTGGGTCACCGAGATATCATTATTGACTGAAGCTGGCCGCAACTATTGGTCCATGTCGCCTGGCCATTATCGGCTCGAGCTGACTGGGTGCGGCTTATCTGGTTTGGCAGTCTGGACGC
>UESW01002977.1:0-32374 GCA_900491605.1 Calamus simplicifolius | reverse complement strand
TGCCGCTGAAGGGGCAAAGGCATTAGATAAAGGCGAATCTAGTCACACATCCGCGGATGTAACCGAGGGCTCCTCCAAAACTGATGTGGTTCCCGGCCTTTAGGAACCATCCCTGTATTTTGCTTTTTGAAAGTCTGATTGGTGTCTTTTAATAAATTAACCCTCTGTTTTCATTTAAGTGCTTTTCTTACCGTCCAGTCTTGCCTCAATCGCGAGCGACTTATGGCTCATTGATGCTCTTAGGTCATCTTTATTTCGAGATTGAGGAAATGCATTGGCTTGGCCCAAGGCGGGGCGATAGCCTTGACTGGCGAACCGATAGACGATATGGTCTGGTTTGAGTCTTAATTAAAACTCGAGAAATGAAGCTAGCCGGTTAAGACCGATGGACAGGGCAGGTCGGCCTGGGCCAACGGACGGAATAGGTCGGCTAGGGCCGACAAGCAGAGTAGGTCGACTGGGGCCGACGAGCAGAGTAGGTCGGCTGGGGTCGACGAGCAAAGTAGGTCGGCTAGGGCCGACATATGAGGGTGGTTGTCGAAGTATCTTTCGCTTCCTTTGTTCACTTCATTTTTCGTTAAATGAAAAAATAGTTTGCGTAGCCTTTGCGCTCATTTTGTTCTGAGACGCCTGATTTCGTCGCAGAAGCGATTAACTTCGAAGAACAGTTGGTTTTCGTGTTTTTTGTTATCCTGCCAGCGCCCTGCTGTTCTGTAGGCACGCCGGTTTTTATTTCACCGAAATCGATGATATGGCATTGTGGGGAGCATAAAGTTATTTTGGTGCTTTCCGGAAGGTGCTCTTTTTCCATGTGGGTCATTTTGACGTACGGCACACGCAGTCGTTTACCATTGGAGGACATTATTTTTGTAGGACGATCTCCTGATCCTGCCAGTTTTCGTAATGCCAGTGGACGATTCTCTGCATTTAATGATCGCGATTCTCAAGAGGAGATCTTCGCATGCGTCATAGTTCAGGCGGTGGGCTCGGCGCGCAATAGGGCACCGCTTTCATCCTGGGAGGCCACATGGAGGTATGGCCCAGGTGTTTGAATCTCGGGGCTTATAGCTTTGGTAATTGTTCCCGGTGCATCTTTGGCCTATAAGAAAGGGAAGAGGGGGTCATGTTTGGTTTGTCCCCAAAGCTTCTTTCCCGTTTAGAGTTTCCACCATGCTCGTTTCTTCACTGTTGCGAGTGGGAGGACCGAGCTTTCCTCTCATAAGCCCTTCGCCACTGGATAGCTGGGACGATGAAGGAGCTGCCGAGGAATGGCTCACCCTTAGGGGATGAGTCTCGGAGATCATATGGAGAGCGCACAGGGGGGGCGCAGAGATCACACGGAGAGCGCACACACGCTCTTCCGGTGTGACCTTTGTGGTTCTCCTTCGGGGACGTATGGTAGGAAGTGCACGCGGACTCCCCATGGTTTGAGTGAATTTCGCCTCCTTCCCCGGTTTGGATTCCTGGGCTCGCCTGCCTAGGGAATCTCTTGCCACATGGGGAGGGGCGATGGTGTGCTGCCCGCCGACACCTTATCCTTGAGCCATGGCAAGGTAGGGCAGCGCACACTCGGTTTGGGAGAGCGTTCCGACGCCAGGGTCCGCTGGCTTCCTACCTGCTCGCCGAGGGGTCCCTCGGTTGGATGGTCTGGGATGGCCACCCTGATATCTCGGTTGGGTCACCGAGATATCATTATTGACTGAAGCTGGCCGCAACTATTGATCCATGTCGCCCGGCCATTATCGGCTCGAGCTGACTAGGTGCGGCTTATCTGGTTCGGCAGTCTGGATGCCGGAGCATCACAGTTGCCCAGATCTGCTTTGGAGCAGTTGCCCGAGCTTTGTATTTGTCTTTATTTTATGCATCACAATACTCTTGTAACGCCTTTCAGGCATTTGTAACTGGTTTTGATGGCAATAAAGAGAGTTCTATTCTATTTCTCAATCTCTATTTCCTCTGTGCCATGCTTATTGTCGTTGGTCGCGGGGTACAAAGGCGTCCCGCTCGCTCTTAGGCGAGGATCCCGCGCTATCCGAACTAGTCGAGGTTCGCGAGCGGCGGTCTGGAGATTGTTCGGTGGAACACGCTCCTTATCTCGGTTCGAAGTTCGGTGATTTATGTCTCGCTCGAATGTTCGCGGCTCGGCCTCACCGAGGCTTGGAGAATTCGTACTTGGTTCTGCCAAGGTTGGAAACTTCATTGCCCGGCCCGGCCGAGGTTCGGAGAAGTTTTACTTGGCCTGCCAAGGTTCGGAGAACTTGTAGCTCGGCCCAGCCGAGGTTCGGAGAAGTTTTACTTGGCCCTGCCAAGGTTCGGAGAACTTGTAGCTCGGCCCAGCCGAGGTTCAGAGAAGTTTTACTTGGCCCTGCCAAGGTTTGGAGAACTTGTAGCTCGGCCCAGCCGAGGTTCGGAGATTCAGGGCTCCGAGAAATGACTTAGTTGCCACTATGAGCCGTAGTGTAAGGTCTCTGCAACGCTTGGTAAGGGGCGTCAGGACGGAACGGGCGGTACATGGTCACGCTCCTTATTTATGACGTTACCCTTCCGAGGGGACGAGTCACCGCCAGGCGCTGGATTTCTTTCTTTTTTGCGCTTCCCGAATAGGGGGCCAGCCTTAAAAGAGCTTGGGAAAGTGTTGGGAGCATTTATCACGGGGGGCCGGCAGATTGGAAAATACCCTGTTCAGGGGGGTTCCCGAATAGTTCGTACGTGTTTACCGATCTCTCTCGGGATGGGGCACGGCCCTTCGGATTCCGCAGGCACTAAAGTGATGACATGTGGCGAGTTCTCGTAGGTCGGTGACTGCGGTGCGGCCGATCGAGATAGTCGCCTGGTAAGTATAAATATGACCGAGGGACGTTGGTCTTAGCCATCTCTCGTTTTAAGCTTCGAAGCAGCATTCGGCCATGGACTCTCAAAGAGGACGATCATCCGAAGAGTTACGTGCATCAATCGACGGTCTGTTACACCCGCAAAGGGGGCGTCCCACAATTACTGTTGATGGGTTGGGTTTGGCATCGACCCTTGCGAGCCAACAACGGCTCGTAAGGGTCGTTGAGGAGTACGTGGATGTCTCCACGAAGGAGACGGAGGCCCTGCGCCGGGTGGCGGACCGGCAGAGGGAGGAGATCGCGTCACTTCGCCAGCAGGTTGCCGACCTCACCGAGCGCCTGGAGGATCTGCTGGCATCTGGGAGCAACTCCGAACTCTAGTTTAGGGCCTGTTTTGCCTTTGTTTTTGCTTTTTCTGTTTCTTTTTGTACTCCCTTTCCTCAATCAATGAAAATTGCCCTGTTTGGATAATCTTCTTATCTCAAGATCTTTTAGCTTTAAAAATGCCATTCGTATGATAGTTAGGGAGTCGGTGTGGCTCCGCTGGTTCACGTGCTGAGTCATGGCTCTGTTTGGGACAGGCGCTTTGTCCGACAAGTTATAGGGGCGTTGCCCAAAAGCTTTAGTTAGCGAAAGGGGGAACTCCCGGCTTTTGCTCAGGGTTCGTGGCCGGTTATGCGGGGCTTTATTGAACCCTTTAGGGGTTTGCTGGAGGTGCCTTCTTTGTGCGTGTTGACGGTTTTCGTTCAGTGTGCCTTTTTTCAAACCGACCGAAGTTCTGGGGACTATTTGGAAGTCCTTCGGCTTTAACCGGGGCCTGCGTACTTCGGTTTTCCGCTGGTATTTTTAGCTTGAATTTGTTGCTCGGCCCAGCCGAGGTTCGGAGACTATTTTACTTGGCCCTGCCAAGGTTCGGAGAATTTGTTGCTCGGCCCAGCCGAGGTTCAGAGAATATTTTACTTGGCCCTGCCAAGGTTCGGAGAATTTGTTGCTCGGCCCAGCCGAGGTTCGGAGAATATTTTACTTGGCCCTGCCAAGGTTCGGAGAATTTGTTGCTCGGCCCAGCCGAGGTTCGGAGAATATTTTACTTGGCCCTGCCAAGGTTCGGAGAATTTGTTGCTCGGCCCAGCCGAGGTTGGAGAATATTTTACTTGGCCCTGCCAAGGTTCGGAGAATTCCTGTTCAGACAAGAAGCTCGGTCGTGCCGAGGATTGGTAAGCAGCATCTATTTCTTTTCGCAATCTTTGGCAATGTAGTGAATAGTGATTTGCGTTGCAAATTACAAAAAAAAAAAAAAAGTGTCAACAGGAAGATATGATGAGGCATATATAAAAAAGGGACTTGGAGAGGATGTACCCTATTGATAATATTTACGGAGATTGTCCGAGTTCCATGTCCGAGGGATGGATTTCCCATTCAAATCTTGTAGCTTGTAGGTTCCTGGTCCAATGATCTCGCCACTTGGTACGGGCCCTCCCAGTTTGGCGCTAGCTTTCCTTGTTCCAGCGGTTTGGAAACAGAGGCCTTTCGGAGGGCAAGGTCACCGGGCAGGAAGGCTTTCCCTTTGACTCTGGAGGCATGATAACGGGCCACCCTTTGTTGATAAGCGGCCATTCTAATCCGGGCCTTCTCTCTAATCTCCTCCACCAGGTCGAGGTTGGTGCGGAGCTGCTCGTTGCTAGCTTCCTCTGAGTAGCTTTCCACCCGCAACGATGGGAAGCCTATTTCCAAGGATAACGGCCTCCGTACCGAAAACCATCCGGAATGGGGTTTTGCCTGTCGGGATTCTCGGGGTGGTGCAGTAGGCCCATAAGACATGATGCAGTTCCTTCGCCCATCTGCCTTGGGCTCTGGAAAGGCGAGCTTTGATTCCCTGAAGGAGGGTCCTATTGGTTACCTCGGCCACTCCGTTGTCTTGTGGGTGCCCAACCGAAGTGAGATGGTGACGGATTCCATGCTCCTCACAGAACTGGCGGAACTTAGAGTTGTCAAACTGCTTATCGTTTTCGGTGATTATGGTGTGCGGGAGGCCGAATCGGCAGATGATGGATCTCCATACAAAATCTCTGGCTCGTGCCTCGGTTATTTGTGCAACTGCTTCCGCTTCGACCCATTTGGTGAAGTAGTCGATGGCGACAAATAGAAATTTTCGCTGCCCCATGGCAAGCGGGAATGGGCCGAGGATGTCCATCCCCCATTTGGCGAAGGGCCAAGCGGAGGATATGGAAACAAGTTCGGCGGAAGGGAGTCTTTGGATGCTCGAGTGCCTCTAGCAGGGGTCGCAAGCTCGGACTAGATTGTCTGCATCTTTCTGCATGGTCGGCCAGTAGTAGCCTTGTCGCAGCACCTTGTGGCATAGGGACCGGCTTCCCAGGTGGTTACCGCAAATCCCTTCATGTACCTCACGCAGAGCATAATCTGCTTCGAACGGGCGAAGGCATCTGAGCAGCGGCATGGAAAAAGATCGTTTGTAAAGCTGGCTGTCTATCAAGACGTAGTGGGTGGCCTGCAGCTTCAGCTTTCTAGCCGCTCTTCGGTCGGGCGGAAGCGACCCTTCTTTGAGATATTTGAGGATAGGGTCGAACCATGATGGTTTGGCCTCCACTTGCATTATTTGGTCGGCTTCCGCGATGCTGGGCTTTTTTAGAGTCTCCAGGTGGAACTTTTGCTCGGCATCCATTGATTCCGCGGTCGCCAATCGGGAGAGTAGGTCAGCGCGGGAATTCTCGGATCTGGGGATCTAAATGATTTCAAATTCGGCAAAATGGGGAAGCAGGCTGCACACCTCCTGGAGATAACGAACCATGTTCGGCTCCCGGGCTTCAAACTCTCCTCGTACATGACCGGCTACCAGCTGAGAGTCGGTGAAGGCATTAAGCTTCTCCACCTTCAGATTGTGGACAATTCGGAGGCCGGCTAATAGGGCTTCATACTCGGCTTCGTTGTTGGAGGCCGGGAAGGAGAATCGGATGCCATATTCGAAGGTTATCCCCTTCGGACTGATGAGAACCAGGCCCGCACCAGAGCGATGGGCATTAGATGATCCGTCGATATGGAGGAGCCACCGGGCTCCAGATTTTGGTTCTTCGAGGGAGTCTGGGGTAGAACCATCCTCCGGGATGGTACACTCGAGGAGGAAGTTGGCTAGCACCTGAGCTTTGATGGCTGGGCTAGGCTGAAAGTGTATGTCATGTTCGCTTAGCTCGACGGCCCACTTGGTCATTCTTCTCGATGTCTCGGGACGATGGACTACCGCCTTGATGGGTTGGTCGGTCAGGACCGTCACGGAATGTGCCTGAAAGTATGGTCGCAGCTTCCGAACTGAGGTGATTAAGGCCAACACCATCTTCTCAATTCTACTGTACCTCGTTTCCGCATCGCGGAGTAGCCTGCTGACATAGTAGATCGGCTTCTGGACTTTGCCTTCTTCCTTGACCAGCACCGAACAAACTGCACCCTCTGAAACAGCCAGGTACAAGAATAGGGTTTCGCCCGGGGCCGGACTGCTGAGGAGTGGGGGCGAGCCGAGGTATTTCTTGAGGTCTTGAAATGACTTTTGACATTCAGTAGTCCACTGAAAGTTTTTAGCCGATCGGAGGGTTTTGAAGAAGGGGAGGCATCTCTCGGCCGACCGCGCCACAAAGCGGTTAAGAGCCGCTATCCTCCCAGTTAGGCGCTGGACCTCTTTAACAGATGCCGGGGGCGCCATTTGTTGGAGAGCTTGAATCTTCTGGAGGTTAGCTTCGATACCTCGTTGGGAAACCATGAAGCCGAGAAACTTTCCGGAGTTAACACCGAAGGTGCATTTGGTTGGATTGAGCCTCATCCCATACTTGCGCAGCGTTGCGAAGCTCTCTGAGAGGTCCTCGACGTGCCGTGATGCTTCCTTTCTTTTGACCAGCATGTCATCCATGTACACCTCCATATTCCGGCCGATTTGCTCCTTGAATACTTTGTTAACCAGCCTCTGGTAGGTTGCACCTGCATTTTTAAGACCAAAAGGCATAACGCGGTAACAGTAAGTACCTCGGTCGGTTATGAAGGCAGTCTTTTCTTCATCCTCAGGGGCCATTCAGATCTGATTGTAGCCTGAATAGGCGTCCATGAATGACAGCATCTTGTGGCCTGAGGTGGCATCCATGAGCTGGTCGATCCGGGGAAGAGGAAAGCTGTCCTTCGGGCAGGCTTTGTTGAGGTCGGTGAAGTCCATACAGATCCTCCATTTGTCATTCGACTTCTTCACCATGACGACGTTTGATAGCCAGCTTGGATAATTTACCTCCCGGACGAAATTTGCCTTGATGAGTTTGTCTACCTCTTCTTCAATGGCCTTTTGTCGTTCCGGGGCGAAGCTCCTCTTCTTCTGCTTGACGGGCCTGTGCACCTCGTCCACGTTGAGACGATGGACGAGAACCTCGGGGCTGATCCCTGGCATGTCGGAGGCGGACCAGGCGAAGATGTCAGCATTGCTTCGGAGGAACCTGATTAATCTATGCCGAGACTCTCCTTTGAGCAGCGACCCAATTCTTATGGTTCGGTCGGGTCGAGCCTCATCAATGGCACCTCCTCCAATTCCTCTATCGGTTCTCCCCACTGTTCGGCGAAGTCTTCGCGAGCGTCTAGCCCATCAACTTCCGGCATTCTAGACTGAAGGGTTGTAACGAAGCACTGCCGAGCCATGGCTTGACTTCTCGAATAACTCCGACTCCTCGCTCGGTGGGGAATTTCATGGATAGATGCGGGATGGAGACAACTGCCTTGAGGGACATCAGGTCCGGCCTGCCGAATATGGCATTGTACGGAGATCTGAGGTCGGTTACTAGGAAGTCTGTCTGGATGATGGCTACAAGGGGTAGGTCCCCGCGCGGACCGTTAGGGTGACGGCCCCTTCCGGGACAATGACGTCGCCTGTGAATCCCATCAGGGTGAATCCATGGCTCGCAGGTTTTCCATGAGTAATTTCATCCTGGCAAATACACCGAGGTACAAAACATTCACCGAACTTCCACTATCAACAAGGATCCGGCTTACATCATAGTTATTTAAATGAGGATACAACTAATGCATCATCATGGGGCAGCTGTATCCCTTGGAGATCATCGTCGGAGAAGGAGAGCTCGCCCGTCCGTGCCTTCTTCGGCGCCGATCCCTCACCGTCGCCCCTGGGGCTCGAGCCGCCGGCCTCTTCAATCATGTTGATGCGGCCGATCACGGGCGGATTCGGTGGAGGAGGAGGTTGTTGAAGTTCGGGCTGGCGGTCACCTCCTTGTTGTGGCTCGGGCGCCCTCCTGAACTGATTCAGTCATCCCCGCCGGATCAGCCTCTCGATTTCATTTTTCAGCTGCCAGCATTCTTCAGTGTCGTGGCCATGCTCCCTGTGGTAACGACAGTACTTAGTGGATCTCTTCAGGTCGGGTTCCCTCGGAGAGGTATTGGCTGGGGGAGCTGGCGCTCTATTTCCATGAGGATTTGCGCCCGGGGCACGGTCAGCGGAGTGTAGTGATCAAATCGCTGGGAGGGCTCCGGGAACGATTCCTTGGTGGCAGCGGAGGAACTCTTTGGCGGCGAGGCGAACTTGGCCGGGCGGGACGGTGCATGTCGGGGCCTTTGGGCTCCTTCTTCTTTGCCTGCTCGGCACGGGCAACTCTCCGTGATTCTTCGACCCTAGCGTACTTGTCCGCCAGGGCCATCATATCAGAGAGGCAGGGGGGTAGCTGACTTCCATAGCCAGGTAGAAGTCGCTTTCCTTCGAGACTCCTACGTCAGGATGGACATAGCCACCTCATGATTAAGGTGGTCCACCTCTAACATGGCCTTATTAAAACGGCCAAGGTAATTTCTCAGGGACTCCCCCTCTTTCTGTTTAACTTCGGAGAGGGAGTTAGATCTCCATCGGTGGCGGCGGCTGCTGACGAACTGGCCAATAAAAAGACGGCTCAGCTCATCAAATGAATCAATGGAACCTGGCTTCAAGCATTGAACCAGGTTCGGGCGGATCCTCTGAGGGTGGAGGGAAAGCGCGGCAAAGGACGCGTCGGATGCTCCGTGGAACATCATTATTGATCGGAAACTGCTAAGGTGGTCGTCTGGATCAGAAGAGCCGTGGTAGGGTTCGACGGCTGGTAACTTAACATGGGAGGGAATCACTTCCTCCATAATCCCCTTACAGAAAGGGATGCCCTGCTCCGCCTTAGGCTGAGGCGGATGGGCCTGCTTGGCGGCGTCCAGCTCTTGACGCATCTCCCGGATCTGACGATGGATCTCCTCTTCATCGGTCAGAGGAGGAGCTGGGCGAGAGGACCGTAGGGACGGCGTCGAATCATGGTGGGAGGTCACCGGGGAGAGGGATCGGGTTCGCCGAAATCTGAGAGGATCTCGTTCATAACCGCCTCGCGGGACTGATTTGTCCCCTCGGGGCCGGCGCGAGGGGTCCGCAGATTTAAGCGGACCGGAGGAGGAAGTTGCCGGCGAAGAAGGAATCGCTGCCTCCTTATGAAAGTGCGGAGCAGGAGGAGCCGTAAGGCGCTCCTGGACCAGGTGAGTCAGGGCCTGGACTTGCTGGACCAGCATGACGAACTGGTCCTGGGTCACTGGGATAGCAGGCGATGATGGGGTTTCGACCGGTGGAGGTTGCGGCGCTACACCGCCCATCGGATCAGGCCTCTGGGAAGCGACCTGATCTTGGGCTTCAGAGGCTGCTCTTCTCCGGTTGGCCATTCAAGAGGTTCTACTCCGGATAGAGATCCTTATCTCCTTTTTTCAAGTTTTAATGGGACTTGAGGCCCTTCCTCTAGCGCCAATCTGTTGCCGCCGGGATCCGTCCTCCGACTCGGGCGCGGTCGATCTCCAGGGGGCAGACCTGCACACAAGTCCTCGCGCGAGAGACGTTGGGGGTGGCCCTCCGCGGAAGACCCTCCGACGCTCAAGTCAGTGGGGAGGAAATCGGCGATCAATTAGAAAACGGGGAGGTAAATCTCTCCGGGGAGTCTCTCTGGGAACGGCCAATCGGGAGCTCTAGAGGGCGAAAGCACCGACGAGCTGCCGGCGAGAGCGGGAGAGTGAGAGTGGGGGTGTGAGCGCACGCGTGTGTACCTAAGGGAATCTGCGAGCGTGATATTTATAGGCTGTCACCTGTATCTTGAGCGCCTTCTGGAAGGTTCAGAGGTTGTTAGGATACGGAGGTGGATCGAATCAGGCCGTTGTGGGGCTGTTGGGATCCATATCTTGTCTATTAGGAGATCGACGGCTAGGAGAGCTCCTCGATGGCTTGAGATCTGATAGGTGTGTAGGTCTCGGGTAGCCTTGATAGGCTCTAGACCACCTCTCAACATGATTCCTTGCCTAGGATGTTGTTACAGTAGGCTTAGGCTCTCCCGCATCAGGTTCCGCAGAGGTGAGTATCGAATAGTGGGTCGCTCAGTGAAGCCGAGCTATGGGAGCTTGGAAAAGCCGAACTATGGAGTTCGGGAAGGATGAGCTATGGGAGCTCGGGGAGCCGAGCTATGGGAGCTCGGGGAGGACGAGCTATGGGAGCTCGGAAAAGCCGAACTATGAGAGTTCGGGAAGGACGAGCTATGGAAGCTCGGGGGAGCCGAGCTATAGGAGCTCGGGGAGGATGAGCTATGGAGCTCGGAAAAGCTGAACTATGGGAGTTCGGGGAGGACGAAGGGAGGAGGTTGGTTAACCTTCTTGCATGGATATTAATGCAATGACGATTTTACCCCCAACAAATCAGATAGAAGCTTGAATTGCACTATTTGAGTTTGATTTAAGCTTATTTTATGCAATAATCAAGCAACTTAAATCAATATGACGATTCTTAAAGGGATGAGGTTATACCTCTCACTCCTCTAAGACGATCACTAGTTGAGTAGGATATGTTAGTTCTTCCAAATGTGCATAATTTTAAGGAGGCAACCAGTGCTCTAGTTGGTTGGGAAAGCTTTACAAACACTGTATGGATTGTGAGTATTCTAGAGATCATCTTCTAATCTTGACCATAGTAACAAAAATTTTGAGCTATATATCCACACGAGCTTGTTAGCATATCCGGCTTATCTCACCTAATCCATTTGCATTACTGGTTAAAATATACAAATATTGAATGTGAAATGAAGGCGTCAACCATTCATCCCATTCTTGTAAAGAAATATGACCAAAATAAGGTAATGCCATAAAACTCATCAATGAAAAGAATATAAAAGAAGAAAAGAAAAGAAAGGGAATAATAGAAAAAAAAGAAAAGAAAGAAGAAAGAAGAAAATATGAAAAGAAAAGGAATCAAGTAAAAGGAAAACTAATAAAAGAAGTAAAATTAAGAAGAGAGAGAAATAAAAGTTGCCAAAAATAAGTCATGGGCCTTAAAAAAAAAAAGAATATGAGAAGAAAAAAAAAGTAAAAGAAAGAAACAAAGTGGATAAAATAAAAAAATAAAAATAAAAATGAAGCAAATGAAAGAAGACCAGAAATGAAGGAGTTGCGAGCACATCCTCTTGTTTCATGGGATTCAATATCGTACATCCAACTCCTGTTGGATGCCCAGGTGGTTCTGGTTCTCTCTCATACAACCTACATGAAAGACCTCTGACAACATTGCGCTGGCTCCCAACCTCTTTTTTTTTTTTTTCTTTTCTCAAATGCTAATTGTTTTAGAACTGGAGCTGTTGAATTCAAAGCGGCCCCTAGCGCAGTAAAACACTGCACCAAATAATACAAAACAAAGCCTCCACTTTGGACCCGTTTCCAGATGCATTTAAAACTACGCGTCCCGCACTTGGTAATATATTAAATGTATTAATTTCACGCGATTCTACGGGATTGACCATTGGATAGGAAACCCACTGCGTTAAGAAATCCATGTTTAAATGCCGTCACCTTTTCGCTTCCTCAACCCATTCCCATCGTCACAACGCCTTCTGCCTGCCATTTTTTTTTTTCAGTTCTCTTCTGTCCGTTCTCATCCTCCTTCTGTATTTGGTCTGTAGGTGATTCTCTTAAGCATTAAGAATGAGTCAACCCCCTCCAGGTACTCTTTTCCTCTTGATCTACTCAGTGATATTGGTTGGTTTATTTTTGGTTTATATTGTTGCGATGCATGTCATCTTGATGACAAGATGGAGGAAAAAAGTTTGTTTTTGGTGTTCTTGGAGAATGATATATAAGAATGATTTTTAAATCATCTGGACTTTGCTGGAAAAGCTTCACATCTTGTGGTTGTGTTGTATAGTTTGGATGTGGTTTAGATATAAGCTTGCTCTTCTAGATGTATTAATATTGTTCTCTTAGTTAGAAGTTGGGTTAAAAAAATGATGCAATCTAAGGGACTTGTGAGCTTGATTTTTCTCAAACGTGGATTAACGAATGGGGATGGAAAAGAAAGTTATCCAGTTTGGCCTATTTTTCAAAAACAAAAAATGTGATCAGATTGCCTCAAAAATCCACCTTTGAATTTTTTTTTTTTTGGTGGGTTTGGCATGGCATCTAAGTTTTTGTTAAAGGCCAACAAAATGACAAATAGAATTAGATAAGGATTTGTCTTCCAGGTGGTTCAGACAACAAATCATGTGACCATATGAAACTTCCATAGTGTGTTGACGTGCCTTTCCTAAATGGGCTAGGCTCCCTGGAGTGTGCTCTTCTTTCTTTGATTGGGTAAATTAATATTTTCAATTTTCAATTTTTCTGCTAAAAAGTTTGTATAGTATGAGATAAAAACATTCTATTTTGAGTAATGGTAAAGACAAGTAAAATTGTTATTTTTTATTGTTATCTTTCATAATGGTTCTATAAATTATTATTTTAGCAATAACTAATTCCAAGCCTTGCAAGAAATAATTTTCATTATTATAGAGATTAAAAATGATTTCCATGGAAAAATAATGTAATAATAATAATAATTATTATTATTATTTTCAATATTAATTCACTATTTTAAGTGTTAAGAATGAGTCAGACTCCTTAAGATACTCTTCTTTCTCTGGATCTGCTGAGTAATATTGGTTGGTTTTCTTGTAGAGATTGTGATAAATAAAAATTGATCCTATAGTCTTTTTGGGCTAGATAGATGTGATACATGTCATCTTTTGACAAGATGGAGAAAAAAAAATCATGTTTTTGAGATTAATGGTCAATGCTAAGGAAATTGGCAATTGATATTTAAATCATTAAGATTATTTTTGAAAAGCATGGCATCTCATATCTGTGTCATATATTTTTTGTTTTGGTGAGATATAATCTTATTTCCTATATGTAATAATATTTTCTTGACAAGAAGTAGGATTAAAAAGTTGATGCAATTCAAGGGACTTGTGACCTTCTCAAAGGTGGGTAAAAGAATAAGGATGGTTGCAAATTTATCTTCTTTGTTTTTTTGTTTTTCTTTTTTCTTTTTTCCCCTCTCTTTCCAATTTGTGATCAGATTGCCCCAATAAACCACAGAATTGTCATAACCCCACACACACTCACAGAGACAGAGAGAGAGAGAGAGGCAAAATTTATTGAAGTTTTTTTTTAAACAAAAATTGTTGAAGGTCAACAAAATGACGAATAAACATAGATGAGGATGTGTCTGCCACGTAGTTCAGACAACAAATCATGTGACCATATAAAACATCTATTAGGTGCTGATATGCCACCTCCATCTCATCCTTGGATTGTAAATGGCCAGGATAAGATCAATTGCTCGGTTCTTTTTTAATATGCACTGGCATGAAAAGGACAGCATAATCTGTATCTATTGCTGTATGATCTTTCTGGAATTTATCCCTGTTCTGATATCATGAGTATCACTTGGCATGCTTTTTGGTTTGGACATTTCCAAATACATGGAAAGCTTGGAATGCTCATGTGTGTTGAATGGCCTGCCATGGTAGGCCATGAAGTTCATGCTCAAGAGAACCATGCACAGTTATTGTGAATAAATTTCAAGACTTGCAAAATTATTTCTCATTTTACATTAGATTATTATTATTATTGTGTATCATAATTTTGTAACTGGTCATGATCTAATTGTTTTGGTGTTTCTGTGCAGCTTATCCACCCCCAGGGCAGGCCTACGCCCCACCCCCTCCTCAGCCTTACCCCCCAGCTCCTCAGCCATACCCTGCTCAAGCTTACGCACCGCCGGTCCAAGCAGCTCCTGCGCCGGCGCCGGCTCAGCACAGGAGCAGTGATGGCTTCTGGAAAGGATGGTATGAAGCTTGTGCTGTGACTTCCTTGATTAGATTTGTGTGAGATTGATCAAGGGGATGTTTTGATTTTAATATGATATATTGTCATCGTATAATCTATGTTCTAGCTTAATAGATTGGATTCTCTTCATGCTATAATCCTGGCATTGTGCTGATTTGTGCTTGCATTTCTTGTTTTCAGCTGTGCTGCCTTGTGCTGCTGCTTCGTCATGGAAGAGTGCTGTTTCTGAGGCTCCTGACAGAGATAGCCTTTATTGAATCATTTAGTTGTGTTTTCATCAACTTAATTTCTTGATAATTATTACCGCTTCTTTAGTAGGACATTATGTATTTAATTGTGTTTTCGTCAACTTAATTTCTTGATAATTATTGTTACTTTTTTGTGGGACATTATGTGTTTGAAATAAATACATATTTAGTTGTGTTTTCATCAACTTAATTTCTTGATAATTATTACCGCTTCTTTAGTAGGACATTATGTATTTAATTGTGTTTTCGTCAACTTAATTTCTTGATAATTATTGTTACTTTTTTGTGGGACATTATGTGTTTGAAATAAATACATATGGAGAATGAGCAAGATAGGATAAGTTGATGACTCTACGGCCCTTTGATTTTTTTACGTTTAGATGGTTGTTATCACTGAGGCTTCGAATACATCAGGACCAAAGAGAGATACTCCGGATCTTAGATGCCTTAACTCATATGAGGGAGCATCACTGTTCAGAAGTGTATCTATTGCTTCAATTCACAAACCAACAATAATTGGTTTTTCTCTGCCTTTCGCGTTTAACAGATGGACTTTTATCATTTATCAGATTGAATTATCTTGATAATTTAAAGTTTCATTTGATATTGCTATATTAAATATGACGATTTTTGGTCATCAAATAAAAAGATCATTTTATTATAAAGATTACTATGTAAATCATATTTCTATAGAAATAAAGATCACCATTTGGTGATCCTATTTGGATTATGGTATGGCTGAAAGAGATGGCAAGAATCCAATTTGTTTTGATAATTACAAATATGAGTTGTATTTAATTTTTATGAGGTAATATGTTGGATGCAAATGTTATTAAGTTCCTACTCAAAATTAATAAAGCTCCTATGAGTAGTCACTAGCGTATGATTATAATAGCTAGTGTGATTATTCCCCTTTAAGCCATTAACATAAAAAAAAAAAAAGCAATCATTTTATTTTGAAAATAAAATAGATATTTTAAAAGTTTGTAGAGTTAGTTCTTCCATTTAATTTGGATTAAATATTCTAAAAAATAAGTAAAATAATTTATTATAAAAAACGAGGATAATAGTTTTTAAAAAAACTCGTTTTTCTTGGATTAACTTATCCAACAACTAAATATTATATAAAAATAATAAAATATAAAATAATTTGGTTACCTTGACCATTAGAACACTTTAGCCTCTCAAAGCTCCAAGGGAAACTTTTAACCTCAATCACAACGTACGGCTTGATATAACTGGAAGAATACCAATCATGTGAGACTTACATCGCTCACCTAAATAAATTATTATTTTAATAATTTAAAAGCTGGACCTAATGGAAAACCCTGGAACAGCGACGTGAGCATATGGTGGTATTATCTTTCCATTACCAACAATTATTTATCGTTAATGTAACTATCATTATAACAGCCATAATTTATTCCTAAATAAACACCACTTAAGGCTGAAACTTGTACCAACAGCAGTTGCCATTGTTTGAGATGGTAAACAAACATTGTTTGAGATCGTAAACAAACAGTCATCAAGGAGCCAACCACACAGGATTACGTTTGAAATCCACCCTTTCTGCCTGTTCGAATGTTTTCCAAGAGAACCGAGCATTCCATGGATTCTAAATTGTAAAGATATTAAAAAAAAAAGCACTGGTGTGTGCACTGGTTCACGGATGGCCACACCTTTATCATATTTAAGAGAGAGAGTATTTTCCCCAGCAATTCAACACTCACATAAGATACTTCCATCAAATCAAGGAGTATATACAAAAGGCAGCCACCAATGAAATAACTTGTAACATGTACATAGGTACGTCTTGATATTTCTATACATTTAGCTTGTTTAAATACAGCTCGATTTTCACTTATTTATATAGCTGTAGCTTATATACATCATGGAAGTCGGCTAGATTTGATCCCACAACCATTTACACTATGCATTGATAAATGGTACATCAGTTTATATTATAATTTGGCAGGGGCAATCTGTTCCATTTAGCTAAGCACCCATGGTAACACTCACAGCTCTAACTTCCACATGCTGTCCGTTCTCATGCTGTGGGTGAACAACAACAGTGGCCTGGGCCTCTTCCAGAGGCTGCTCTTTACCCTCACAATATACGGATAAGGATCCCACCATGGCAGGAAGCTCAGCTGATTTGCAATGAGAACCATTGTCTGTTGAGGATATGATCTCCCATTCTTCCTTGAGAGAAGTGACCTGCATGCTTTCCTCGCTGTGTTGTTCAATCTCAAAGGCAGTAGGGAGGATTACGTAATCGTTCACAGGGTTATAGAAAGGATCTGGCTCTCCTGCCCTCAACCAGTGTTGAACTATTCTGAACACATGCCGGTCACAAACTATTCCTCGATGATCGGCAGGAACTCCAACTCTTGCCACTGCATCTAGCCCATCGGCCTGCAACAATGCAATACCCTTTGAGGCAAAATTGGTAACGTCTGCATAATTGTATAATCAGATCATAATTAGTTGCAACAATACTATTTGATTTGATGCCACCATGGACACATCAATAGAACAATAGAGGCTACCACTTTGTTTAGCAATTGCTTTTGGACAGGCGAATTTGGAAGGGCCAAAAAGCAATGGAGCTTTTAGAGGGCCGAAAAGCACTTCTACAACATTCTAGCTCCTCTAAAAACCCAAAAAAGACCTACTAGGAAAAGTTCCAATTTGAGGCTTTTATATAAAAGCTCTACTTGAGATTTCTTAGGAAGTAGTTTTCATTTGACGTCCAAAACACAAAAACAACAAGTAATATGATAATATATAATATTATATAATAATATATAATAGTATATATAATATTATATTATATTACAATGTATTACATGATGTATAAAAATATTATTATAATACTATTATAGCAAAAATAGTATAATGATAATATTATTAGAACTTCAATATAATTATGTAATGTAATATAATAAAAGATGGTAATATTATACAATATTATAATATAATATTCATTTTACCACTATTATATTATTATATTATACTAATCTATATATATATAATATTACATTTTAATATTGATATATATGATATTATAAAATATCATTTATTATAATTATATTACAAAAATTATTATATTTTTATAAAATATAAAAATTATTATTTATTATATTATATAGACAAAAATATAGTTTCTAAATAATAAATGGTTTTGAGCTGGACTTGACTACACTTGTGTGTAGCCAAGCCCAAATCCAATCACTCTTTCCATCTTTGAATCCATTCGGAACATGGATCCCAAAGATGGAAAAAGTGGGATGGCTTTAAGATCCGAATCGAAGGATGAAAAGAGTGATCAGGCTTGGCTACACAAGAATATAGTCAACTTCAAGTCAATGATTTTTACCAAAAGCTTTGTTAATGCAAGCTCTACAATCCAAAGGTCTATAGTCAAAAGCTCTGCTACATCCAACTATGCCAAATGAGGCCTAACTCGATGATGGAGTTAGCTAAACTCAAAAAGATTCACAATATTTTCTTAGTTGGCACAGCAAGGAATATAGTAGTGGAATAGAAGGATATCCATAGACTCATTAAAATTTGGGACAGCTTTGAATAGCCAGTTCTTGTTCATGGCTCCAACTTTAGACCAAAGTTAAGGGCAGAAACATGAAAAAATGCATATCTAGTTTGTCTGATGTAAGAGAGATTTTGAGTCCCTAAAAAACTTAGGAAATGAATCATGTTCCCTCTTGACAAATAATTTAGGCAGAGAGATAGTAGTAGATATGGTTAGATACTAGATTCATCCAAAAAAAAAAAGCTTAACTATAATATCTTGAATTTGACATATAACAATGACTAAATATTTTTATGAAGAATACACACCAGTATTGGAATAATTACAATGCTTGGGAAATGAAACAAGATGAAAAAAGACTGCAACAGAATAAAGTTTCAGTTTCTTTCTGATCTCTCCCACCTACCTTTCTTCTCTATCCAATAAAATCTCTATCTCTAGCATCCATATATCTTCCCATCAAAAGATTGCCTAATTTGTTTAGCAATTTTCCTTTGAAATAGCATTTCGAAGGAAGCTTGCAGTCTTTATATCAACCCATCCCATCCCAACATTTGGGAGAGAGGGTGCCTTGAAAGACATACCAATTGAAATGATGGGATGATGGCGGAATGATCTCGTCTCGATACTTGGGACAGCAACCCATCCCAACGTCCCATGGGATATCCCATCGAGACCTAAAACCTTGGCTACAAAAGTTGCACAAATTAAGGAGAAAATGATAGAAATAGATTAAGATAGCAATGGACATGTGAAGCTCTTATAAGGAGAGGTACTTTAGTTTGTATTGGATACTGTAAGAAAATAAAACGAAGATATAAATTAACATTGATATAAGTTGTGAGAAAGGATCTAAAGAAACTTGGAATAACACCAGAGGTATCCTTATATAAGACTACTTGGCAAATGAAAATTTATAAGCCAACCCCAAATAGTTGGAAAAAAGCTAGATGATTGTGATTGTAAGTCATGTCCTTGAAAAGCTTAATTATAAATTTTCTTGACATAATACTAGAAGAGAAATTAGCAACCAACTTATATCATTTTGCGAAAAGGAAATATTTAGGAAGAATTAAGGGCCTCTTTGTTATTGCTTTTGTTTTACATTTTTGTTTCCAAAATCCAAGAAAAATGAACTGAACAACATGCCTCATGAAACAGTTTTTTTCAAATTGATTGTAAAATATTTAAAGCTTTTGGTAGCAAAGATTTATTGTTCTCAAAAAGGCAAAAATAAAAGGAATAGTAGATGCAAAATTTCACTAAATTGTATATGAACAAAAACACAAAAAAAACAACAATAATAAACAGGCTCTAAAGTTTTACTCAAGTACAATTGATTATTAAGCATACAGGACACCATACCTTTGCTGATTCAGCTGGAACTGTCCCATCACCATTAACACAAACGTATTTTACCTGAAATTTTTTGTAAGTACTTGTTTAGGAACAGCAAGTCATGCTACATAATATTCACTTCTCATTCAACATAAACCTAAACAGGAGTGATGGAAACATATGCAACTGAAAAAACCCAGCCAAGTCATGCCGTCACATATAACAGAAGTGTTAAGCTGAACAAAATAACAGAAAATTATGCAACAGAAGAAACTTGACCCTCCACACATGGTTAACAGTATGGCTTGATAGTAGTAAAATCACACTAGCACTAAATAAAGCACATTCTCAGAAATATAATGGATAGATATCATGTATTGGGGAGAAAATGTAAAGAAGAAATGCATATATAGAGAATTGATGCAAGAGCACGAAAGGAGAAAGACCAGAGTGGGAAAAAATCACAGAATATGAGAATAGCCCAAAGAAAAAAAAAACATATAATAGTTAGTTATGCAGTTCTCCGTTTCCTTTCAAAAAATATTTTTCACTGGACTTTCATTAAAAGGGTCCTGTGTAAAAATTGTAAATAGTATGATGAAGCTGACAGACAACAAGAAACGTCAGGAAGAAAGCATACTGGCATGCTTAAGCTGATCAAGACCTGCAAAAGTGGCACAAAGATCAATGTAGAGGCCACACTGTGAAGCAAGATATGTTTGTCTTGGTTAGTAGAGTAAGCAGTCTTCCCATAATTACCAAACTTTGCAGTCACAAGTTGAGGCGAAATTAGTGCATTTTAGTAATATGAGAAATTAACCAAGCATCTTGAGTTTGCAAGACAACTTCAATGAGTTCAGGACCTTACTAAAGCAATGTACAAAATATCCAAACTCACGAGTTTGGTAAAGAGCAGCTAGCTACTATGTCAAAGCCTCTAACTACTAAAGAATTACAATGCCTTGTGAGATTAAATGATATGGAAAACACAAAAACTTACAATAGGTATCCCTGGCTATAAGATAAGTAGGATAAACCCTCTAGTAGAAGGCGACCATTAGTGTTAGTGGTAAAGGAGTTCCAAGAATGTATATCCATTATTGTAAGCATGGTTGGCTGAACCGACCCAAACTGGCCGATTTTGGGCAAACCAAACTAGACTGGTCCGAAACTGGATCAATTCCTCAAGTTAATTCGGTATGCAGGTTCCAGGTTTGGATGCTATAGGCTGTGCATTCAGATCTGTCAAACGGAAAGCCCATCAATTTGCTTCTTCGTTAATTTCCACGATCAAAACCCTCGCCCATCGTTCTTTCCTTCATTTCTCCCATGTGATCGAAGTCCTAACCCTATTTATCAGTACTCGCTCGTCTTCCTCTATGCACGTCGCAACCCTTGCCATCAATTGTATCTTCGTTGGTCATCGTCTTCACTCGCTCATTGCTACAAAGGTATGCATCTTCTCCCTACTCTTCCTCTTCATCGTCAGCCTTCTTCGATTCATCGCAATTCGGTATGATTCATACCAGTATTGTACCAAATCAGTCATCAATCAGTTCAGTTTGGCAAACCTTCATCGTAAATAACTGTTCTAGTATAAACACAAGCAATAGGAGCTTGAGAACAAGTTGAGAAATAGATCACAAGATGAAGCAGGTGAGGGAAGAAAATCAACAAAGAGAGGATAGCATGGAGGAAGTCTTGCTAAAAGTAAAGGGTAGGAAAAACAGCAGAGAGGAAAGAATATAATGAAGATTCTGCTCAAGGATAAGGCTCAAAATAAGTTTCTTCATGCTCAAGATTGTATGCCAAAAGGATAGTTATCAGTCTATTTAACAAGGAAAATAGGCATAATTAAAGTTGACATACAAGAGGAGTTTAGAGGATGATTGTAGAGAAATGAGATTAATAAGCTTAATGAAACCATGAATGACATAAGAAATATACATCAGCAAAGAACGATTTCAAGCAACAGCAAGAATGCAACAGTGAGAAGAATAAACTGTTATCAGGATGCCATAATGTCTATGGACATCAGCTCTCATTGTTTAGACTTGAGAAAACACCAACGATGAAGAATGTATGCAAAATGGTACAACTAAAATAAGTTTATATACAATTGTCCCCACATGGTGGTGATAAGGATTAATAGTTATGGTCAACATATAATATGGCTCCCTTCAGGCACAGAACTTGAGTTTTTTTTTTCTTACAAATTAATGATTGGCATTACCATGTGGCTTTAATTATTTTCACTCCATGGACAATGCCACAGCAAAGGTGGCAATGGTGAGTGAGGGAGAGGGCATGGTCAAGGCATTCAGAGACCTGACTAGCGATTTGGAGGGCAGAATGTTGGTATCGATTTAGAATGGCAAAAAGAAGCGCAAAGCACATCAACATGGTCTGCCTGCTTCCCAAGCTTAGTTCACTCACACCTGAAAGACTACATCCAACCCACTACCTTGCAAGCCGGCTCCATCAAGACTCAAGAGGATCAAGATGGAGAGATCCTCCTTAATTATCCTTTCTTTCAGGTCTGACCCAAGGTCCCATGCTGGATCCAAGTCCCAACTCAGTTGTTGATCATCACACAATCATGGTATCAAGTCTATCCAACCAGCGTAATGGCGGCATGTCTTCAAGAATGAGAAAGAGCTAGAGATGGACTTGCAGAGGGTGAATTCTTAGATGGATAAGGTAAGAAGTACCAAGGGAATCACTGAGACTTCCACATCAGGTTAATGTAGCATAGAGGGCCATAGGTTTTTTGCATCAGATGTGCTTTTCTTTTTTCAGATTCGATTAACTTATCCATGGACCATGGTCGAGTCCAACAACAGAAACACCAAGAGGTGGCCCTTGTGAATTATTTGAGAGTTCTTCAAGTCAGCTTGCAAAAATATGCATAACAGTGAGCATTATATGTAATTAAAGCAAAAGAAAACATTTCATATGTAGCAAGACCCAAAAGTATATATATATATATATATATATATATATATATATATATATATATAATGAGTTCCGAAACACAACAATAAAGTCTACATATTGAAATAAGATCAGAGGACTTGGCATATTTACTATTCCAAGCATCAAAGAGAGGAGTTGTATTGCCTGCGGATTGTGAAGAAAAGGACTGAGGTTGACAAAAGGGAGCTTCCTTAAATTAAGTAATCCCATAACTGAACAAGTGAAAACATATGGTGCCGCAATCGATAGACCACAAAGCAAGGTTAAAATGGCTGAATGACAGATTGCAGTGTGGTCAAACTTATAAAGAAAAGTTAACATTAGCGCATCCCTGCATAGCTAATATTTAGCAAAATAAGACTCAATTACAGAAAAGTTGAACATCAAGTGACAAGGACAAAAAAAAAAATCAATTTACATAGTTTATCAGAATCATGAAACACAACCAAGCCATACAATGGCCTACAAAAGTCATTAATCTCCCTCAACAATTAAGAAAAAGTTAGTTCTTGCCTCCTAGGGTGCCCATACAAACTGAAAGTAACAATGAGATACTATACTTAATTTCCACTGATTAAGTGAACATAGATATTTAATATCGGCCTGAATGGCTAACTAAATGGTGAACCAAAAGGAATGACTTCAATAAAGAATAATGACCAAATAAGAGCTAGACTGGATATGATTTGTCTAGGCTGATCAAAGTGGTGGCAATATGGATTAGTGCTAAACTAGTCTGTTTACTCAAAAAAGCAATAAACTAGTTTGCCACAGCATCCCCCATGTCCTGTGAATAAAATAAGAAAAATCATTTCCAATTCAAGCAAGAAGCTTGGATTGGTGGAATGAAGACCATTTATTTCAAACCAATTAATTTACAATGAATGCCACCAACAAATGACTCTAAATTCCGGCACACACATCCTAGGGTTTCCTAGCACTGTGCTTTTATTTCTACCATTTTCTACATAGCAGAAGTGTGTAAAGGTAGTTTACAGACTTTCTAGATGCTAACCCCTTAATGTGGATAAAACCATCAATCAAAATAACTCACACAACTTGTTTTACTACTGGGTTTGATAAATCATGGAGTAAAACAAGAAACAAGGTCAAGGAATCTAAATATCAATGCAATTAAAGATTCCATCATTTATGGTTTTCAGTTTTTTAACCTACTTTTCCTGTTAAACAATTCCATAATTAAAGCCTGTCCGATTATGCGCTAGCACAAGAAAACCACAACTTGTGTGACTAGCTCTGTATCAAAGCTCTCAGCAAACACTTACAGAAGTTCACTCTCCATTATGATGAACAAACATTCAGCAATCAAAGACTAACCTGGGCAGTCAATAGTTGCTCTATATCTGAAACTGGTGCATCGTCACCCCCATAGCTGCAATGAAAGTTATTAGAAACTGTCAAGAAATATCCATCGGTCATGTCCATTAAAGTGGACATGATGCTACATCACAATGACAAACTTTGTAGACAGTTTGTAAGCATGATGGGCTTGGGAGCATCAGCATTTACAACCAGAATTTTTAGTAAGAAAACATCTAGGATGTCAAGGATTTATCAGACTTAAAAATTTATGAAAAATCTTTTATTCTTCAATATGCAATGGCTGCACAGCATGTTGATCCTCATGTGTGATGCAAACTAAAGCATAATTCTGGAAAAGATTTCATGATTTAGAAAATCAAAAAGTAATTCCCTAAAAATATTAGAATGAAAAGGGAGTGAATTAAAGAGTTGAGGGCAGCAAGAAGGTTTCTGAAGGTAGTAAAGATTTTGCACTAAGTTTTATTCTCCGACAGTTCCCAAGTAGCTGAAGTTTGGTTCAGAATCACAGTTATTTGGCACCAGTTAGCTTCAGGCTTAGTATTGAAATCCACTTGACAAATCAGGTCAAACAGCATCCATTTTCTAATCATGGATTAAGGTGCTGGTTAGCCTGTCAAGGCAAAACAAATGCATGCTGTGCCAATGACTTGCTAAAATACAGCACTATACCAACTGCACGCCAGTAGCATGCTGCCATGCCACCATGTCATCAAGCAAGCCAACTGAACGATGCAGCACAGTATCTACCATGCCAGTAACAAACAGAGACAGTAGGAATATATCATTCCAACCCATGTTATCATAAACCTTTCAGGTTGGATTTAAGCTTTTGGAATTAGGTAATTTGTTAAATTTTCTTGGTTGTCTCTGATTAGATTACTTGTTAGATCCAAATTTATTTTACCTGGCGCATTAAAGACTCAAGACTACGTTTCAGGTCTCCATGCTCAAAGCATTTCATATTTTACTTGAATGCAAATCACCAGGATCCATGTTTAAAACCCTAATTGTCATGTTATATAATGCATGGGTTGGGATGGGTACAACAAGTTTTAACCTATGCTTATCCAGGTTTTGCTATGTGGAGCAGGTCTAAATCTAGATTTCAGAAGCTCCATACTAAAACAATTGGAAAGAAAATGCTTTTAAAAGTATGTACATAAAACTGATTTCCAGGACCAGTGCAAGTAAATTATAGATAAATACCACAATTGCATATGCAAGCCTATAAAGAAAGCTCACAAAACATCAAGGAAAGATGGAAAACAAACCAAACAGTATGAGGCGTGGCACTGTTAATCCCATATATATTATAAAATTTTACTGATGAAGGAAGCTTAGCATTTGATAAAATTTTGCGAGTCTCATTTGCCCATTTTAAAATCTCCTGGTTGAATGGCAAGGAAAGCTGCATGCCATCATATGTAACCTGCAAACATCAGGTAACCAACAGAGCCTAGTGGTCAAATGATAGGATCTTTACAGATACTGAGACCTACATACCAATGCAAAAACACTGGCTATTAAAACATTATTTTAATTTCATAATGGAGGAGGAAAATATACAATGAATTTCAAATTGGGAGAATATTTCAATTGATTAGCATAGCTACAAAAGAAACTTTAACATTGGTTTATAACAGTTATAATATATGTTAGACCATACTTTGTGACTTACCTTATTGCCTGAAAGAGCCTTAATCATTAAATTTATAGCTTCGGATGGTTCATATGACTCCAGCATGGTGCTAAGTTCACCAGAACTGTTCTGCTTCTCTGTCCATAGTTGCAAAAGAGGAACGGTATCCCAAGGAAAATCGGGGCAGGCCATCAACTCATATATGGATGGACATTCAATTAGCTGAAAAAAGAACACTTTTAAGGATAAAGTTTGCAGCAAATAGTTTTTAAAAAAATGCACACAACACAGTGACTAAAGAAGATATACTCACTTGATATATTTCCATTTGTAGCAATTTATACACCAAATATTAATACAAGAATTATGGAGCAAATATGACCAATAGTTGTGGACTACATGTTTGGATGAATTTAGAAAATTATCAAAACTCAGTTACCATTAAATATAGTAAAAGACCAAAAACAATGATTTCTCTGAAAATTGTTTGCAAATAATAAACCAAAATAAAACCATAGATGAGGATATTAGACATTTGCTTCTTGTTAAACACATCAAGAATAGAAACTGCAAGAGTTAAGCAAATAACAACGTTATGCTGCAGGTGTCATTTTAATTATTTGAAGAACATTATAAGATGGATTATAAAATATAAAAGAACACATGCAGCATGTCAAACATATAAAAGGGTACCACGCCAAAACACAGTACACCTGCCTGCTGGCACAGCAGAACTGAGATGCCATGCCATGTGACAGAATGCACACCTGGTACTTCAATCCAAGATAAACATTTATTATGATGACTCTAACAGAACATATTGCTCCTGATTCATTTTTCTTTTATGAAGAAGAGAGTATTCAATTGCCTAAAAATGTCAAGATGGAGACAAAGTCCAACAAGCAGTAAGTCCACACCCTCACCCTTGTCCCAAAGCGGAAAAAAAGAAAAAAAAAAAAAAAAAAAAGGGGGGGGGGGGGGGGGTGGAGGAAACAAACCAGCTGTTGCATGCTCCACTTGGAAACGAAGAAATTCTCTTCCCACCCTTCCACAAAGGACATTCCATTCAACAGGCTACTTGTAATGTATCCAGGTGCACCTGCCCATGCAACATTGAATTGAAATCCTCACATAATTTTTCTCTTTATACAACAAGCACTCAAAAGGAATTATCAACAAAAAACAACCTGCATTTGCTACATAGGAACCTATAAGTGCAAAAATGATCTGCTCATGAAATCAACCAACATAAAACTTTTAACCAATAAACCCGATTTTCTTTTCAGAACCAGACTGTAAATAGTAAAAAAGGTCAAGTTTTGCATTTTATGCTACAGAACAAACCTTTTTTTTTCAAAAAAAAGGCCTGGTCTATATACCTATAAAATTTTAATGCAGTACAGAGCAGCCAAAATTCAACCATCCAGCGAGAAGCCAGTCAGACACCATGAAAACAACTCAAACATAGAGAATAAAATTCAGAAAATCCCAGATTGAGGATCCAGAACCATTCAATTTTACATTGACAGGTTAGGACAACAGAGTTCAATAAAGGAAAATCATCTTCTTTTCGCTTAAGCTAAAGCTTACACTTGCTGAGCCCACACTTTCTTTGATATTTTTGATCTTCAGTTAGGAAATCAAGATAAAGCTTCAAAAATCTTAAGAGTGTCACAGACTGTTACCTTGAAATGGTGCAGCAATTGCAATCCAGCTCTTCACATACTTCTCAAAAATCTGAAGAATATGAACAATGTGACTATAATACTTGCATAAATAAACAAACAAACAAAGGATCAAAAGTAATGAAAAGTACACAGAATGATCTGTCTATACGCGCATGTATGTGCGTGCATGTGTGTGTGTAGAGAGAAGGGGGTCGAGATAATTTATCAAACAAGAAGGAGCAGCCTTACATCACTATGCAGACACATGAAGCATTTCACCAGCAGCCCTCCCATTGAATGAGTTATAATGTTCAGCTTCTTTTGTCCAGATGACATATAAATTGACTCTAATTTTTCTGAAAATTTGTCTAGAGTTTCCTGAAGCCTGAAAAGATTAAAAAAGAAAAAAGAAAAACAACAGCAACGATATAAGAACACTAAGTTCCCAAAAAAAATTAAATCAAAAAGAAAACCAGAAAGGACTGAATCAGAAACTGTGTTGTCTACAATCACTTTACATTTTGATTATTTCTATTTTAAACTAATGTTGATACAACTTTATCTAAAATCTTAAAAACAAAACCTTCCTCCTTTCTGGGAAAGTGACCATTTTATGATCTATGTTATTAATTCCCCCTTGTATTGCATTAGTTTAGGTTTTCCCTCCTCCCTATTACATGCCAAGTGATGGAAGTAGTACTGTAGATTTATTCAAAGCCAATCAAAGAACAAACTTGATACCACAGATATGAGATACAGAATACCATGTTGACATGTAACTTTATATGGTACCACGACTCATAAAATTTATGAACCTAAGGATTATTTACTGAGGGTACAAAGACAAGAAGTATAAATTTCTGGAAGAGCTTACTGTGATACAATGAATCATGAAAATACTAACCTACAAAGGAACAAAGTGATGATCAGATATATCAAGATTCGGATGTTGCAGTTTAGCTAAAGTATTGCAAAGATACAACATTACTTTGGATAAACAACAGCAAAGAAACAAAAATTTGGAGCAAAAAAGGGGACAACAAGGATGCAGAGGGGAGTGATGAATACCATAAAGTGGCACAGGTGGGCAACTGTACAGAAGATGGGTATATGCAAAAGGACTGTGGCGGGGCTGATAAGGGTCCTTCTTGGAGTGGGAACAAGATAAGGAACAGAAGGACAAAAAACCCACATTCCTTGGACAAGCCACCCCCTAAAACTGTCAGCTATTATGAACACCTCAGGCCTTTTAACCATGATAGTGATACTAGATAGGATTCAACTTTAAATATTGGCATTCAAGTGGAACTGGATGTGTTTCACCCTCTATTCTCCTTATGTTCGCAAACCAATACAGCCTAAAAAGTAAAACAATACTTATGGCTCTGCACACGATTCTTCAAATAAGGGTATTGTCAATAATAGAATGCAAATAATGATAAAAGTCAGCTGAAAGATTTATGAGGTGATTTGTACTTTCAAACTAAGACATCTTTTGCAAATAGAAAGACATAATAGTCAAAACAACCATAACAGTAGTCATTGTTTATATAGTGATGATGGAAGGTTTAAAATTATTCATATTATAAAGAATGTTAGATGCATCAGACCAATCAATTATAACAATATAGACATCAAGAAATGCTCTCATATGAAATACAATAGAAGGTGTTAGATTCCTTTGATCTTTAGATCCAATAAAACATACAGACTCTAAACCTTAATATAGGGGGGAACAGAGAATGTTTCAACAAGAAGAATGTCATTTGTTCAAATCAATTTCAAAAACACACCTGTTACTCTGCCGAAAATCAAATCCAAATCCAAAGAGGGTTTTACCCTCTTGGTATCCCCATTTGATCATTTGCTCTATCATGTCATGATAATAACAGACACAATCTTGTCCAACGATCTGCAAGTAACAGAAATACCAAAATAACTTACCAAACTGAACATGGTGTTAAGGAGTTCCTTGTCTTCATTATGCAAATAGTAGTATTGCTAACAAAAGGCCAGGTTACAAGATGAAAGATGCTCAGTAAATGTAATATGGAAACTAGTAAAAAATATTATTAATACCAAATCTTAATTCTCTGTAGACTGTGACCTACAAATACGCATCACTAAGTAAACTGTAAGGTAGTTTCACTTAATGGGTGCAAGGAAAATAAAGGATATATGGCCAAGACACACTTAAGAGAGAGACAGAGAGAAGGAAGCTATAAGTAAAGTCTCTAGAAGAATAAGGTTAGATAAGTTGTGCCAATGATCATCTAAAGCAAGAATACCAAGATAAACCATCAGCTATGTTACATGGGATTGGATGATGGTATCCAGTGCAGGTGTGTATCCAGGACAAGTTGTCTTATTTGAAAATTTAGGAATTGGACTCTACACACACACACCCAACAAAAGTTGGGAACAAGTATGTGGACATCTTATATTTTGGTCTAAGATAACTTAGGAGGCATAATTTGCTTCCATTTTATACGAAGTTAGCATTTATTTTATAGTTCTTGCACATAATTAGGCCTTGTTTTTATAAACAGTTGATCTCATACTTGTTTCATACAAATCTATGTACATGATAGGGGTTAAAATAAAATATCCATCAAAATCAAGAGCTGGAAACATAAAGTCCTATAGATAGGAATGGAATGCAAGGCAGCAGTCAAACAAAGCACTAGAACTAAATTATTCCCTTTTAAAAAGACAACTGTGTCCGCTGCACATCTCTGGCCCTAATAAAAGGAAATCCCCAGCCCCTTTTTTTTTTTTTAATATCAACTCCATCTCTCCTTCATTACATAGACCTTTCGACCACAACCATGTAGAATCAACTTATCCTTTTTGTACCTTCCAACCACAGCCAACATTATCCTCCCAACCCAACCTGCTATCTGCTCGCTTCTGCCAAGTATCAAATTCCCTCTCCATCCCTCTTCCTCTTCATTTTGGATCTACTCCTCTATCTAAGCGGCCTACCAAGGATGGATTCTTTGAATTGCCATATCAGACGTCTAAGTTGAGATGTTATACCTGTATCCTGTGTCCATACTCCAGTCATGTCATGTCGACATGGGTATCTCATGCTAGAATGTCATTTAGATGTCATAGACTATTTGAAGAGAATAGGCTGACCAAAGGATCTAGCACTACGCTCAATAAATAAAACCGCTATTTTATTGGTGACTGTAAAGATACCAAAGCTACAGAAAACTTCCATGAAGAAAGAGAAGAGAAGCTAAAGTTGTGAGGAAACATCTAGAGAAAAAATTGTCATCGCATCAATAAACGTGCCTAATGACTAAAGCCGAGCTATAGAGCCAAACTATCTAGCCGAGCTTCAGAGCCGAACCATCTGGCCGAGTTATCTTAGTGCCTCGAAAGGGCCGAGCTATATCCGAACCTCAGCAGGGCTGAGCTATCTTAGTACCTCGCCAGGATCAATCCTCATCCCTTCAACGTAAGCACCATTGCTGCTTCAAACCACGCTGGATATCTTGGAGGATGAACCACCCTGATCGCTAGAATCGCAGAATAAGCCTCCCAAAATGGGAACGAAAGCTAAATACAGCACTCCGTCCATAATCAACGGGATTTCAAATTCCCAATAAAATGCCCATCAGCTTCATCAACTGCCGATCCCCGTAACTGTTGGGATTCCGGCCTTATCGGATGCCAACTCCCTAAAACGTACCAGAAAAATTAGGTAACGGCTCACCTCCTTGGCAGCGTACAAATACCAAGTCCCAGAACCCCCCAGGTACGCTCTCGAAGGCAATCTAAGCCCAAAAAACAACTCTAGCAAAGGTCATTGCTCCTGAAAAATCATGCCAAGAAAGAAGATCCTTCTGCTGGAGCCTTCTCCTCTTATTTGTTTGCTCAAAATCTTCACTGATTTGGGCGTCGAAGGATCTTCCACAGGGACCACCCTCTATGATTCCTACGTGAGGATTGCCTTGCAGGTCCATCCGGACAGAAGAGCACTACCCGGATCCCGACGTGCACCGCCCCCAAGCCGAAGAAAATTCCTTCACCGCCAGCAGCCCCGGTCACACAGGACCAGTTTGCCATACTGGTCCAACTAGTTCAAGCCCTGCTACAACTGGTGTAGGGGCTTCTTGGAGGTCTTCTTTCTGCTGCACCCTCTCAGCAGCTTCCTGATGGGACAGTCACCACGGTCCTACCAGTGGTCCCTCCGTCCTACCCACTAAAAGCCACCGGCCTCCCACGACAACCCAGCCATAGAAAAGTTGAACCGGCACCACGAAGGGGAGGAGATAGGAGCCTACTCAGATCCCGTCGGGCTCGCTCCTTACCTCCAGTATTCTCTCACGATAATTCAATGCCGCAGCCGCGATCCCCCATCCCGTCTCTCCTACTGCTCGGGATGATGGGCTGCAACGATAACTACGCGCGCCGAACCTACGGGTGACTAACGCTATTCAAACGATTAGCAACGCCTACCATGTACGGCCAAGGGAAAAGGAGAACCGGTTTTAAAGGGTTCGGTGCGAGAGGCTCACCTCTTTAGATGAGGACATCAAAGAAATATCGTGCCTTAAGGATATGAACCTCAGACCATCTCCGAGCAATAAAGACCTTCAAGGGATACAGTATCCCCAAGATATGGAACTTGGATCATCTTCGAGCAATGAAGACTTTGAAGGAATACAGTACCCTGAAGACATGAAAATAGATTAAACCCCGAGTATATTACGAGTGAAGTATGCCTGAAACAAGCCATTTTGCTCATTGTAATAAAATTAACTCTTCGATTCGAATATTTCTTATTGAATAATAATTTCCTTGAGTTGTAGATGAAAGGCATGTCTCACCCAATCATTGACCTATGGCTTCATTTCTCCATACCTCGGCAGGACCGAGCAACATTTTCCGTACCTTAGCACGACCGAGTAAATTTCTCCAAACCTCAGCACAGTCGAGAAAAAATTTCTTCAAACCTTGGCACAACCGAGCAAATTTTTCTCCATACCTCGGCAAGGTCGAGCATCATTCTCCGTACCTTGGCAGCACCAAGTAAAAGTTTCTCCATATCTCAGCACAGCCAAGAAATTTCTCCGAAACTCGACAATACCAAGCAATTTTTTCTCCGAACCTCGGCACAGCCGAGCGACATTTCTCTGAATCTCGACACGACTGAGCAAAAATTACTCCGAATATCGGCACGGCCAAGCAACATTTCTCCGAACCTTGGCATGGCCGAGCAAATTTTTCTCCGTACCTCAGCAGGGTCGAGCATCATTCTCTGTACCTTGGCAACGCCAAGTAAAAATTTCTCCATATCTCAGCACGGCCGAGCAAATTTCTTCGAACCTCGGCACGGCCGAGTAATTTTTTCTCCAAACCTCGGCACGGTCGAACAAATTTTTCACCGAACCTCGGCACGGCCGAGCAAATTTTTCTCCGTACCTTAGCAGGGTCGAGCAGCATTCTCCATACCTTGACAGGGCCAAGTAAAAATTTCTCCTTACCTTGGCAAGGCTGAGCCACATTCTCCATACCTTGGCAGGGCCAAGTAAAAACTTTGTAGAATCAAGGTTCATAAGCAACGTGCCTTGACC
>UESW01002976.1:109392-137843 GCA_900491605.1 Calamus simplicifolius | reverse complement strand
CGATGTGGGACTAAATGTCCCCGCAATTTCTCATTCACATACATAAGGGGTTAATGGGCTTTCAAGGCCCATTAGGGTTTCATGACCTATTTTGGCCCATTACCCAACAAACAACTCTTTGGTGGGTGCATTAGTGGGAGTTGTAACCTTTTAGTCTCTGATCTCTCTCTAATGAATTTTTTATCTACTATATTTTTAATCGCCTGCTTAGATATCAAGGCTCTAAGACTGTAATAGATGATGCGCATGAGAGCTATTATCTGGCGTTATGATGGCTATAATTTTCTTGAACAAGGCATGGACTGGACCTTTCGATCGGGAGTAAAAGAATACATGAAAATTATTAAAATCATGCAGTAAAAAGCAGTAAAAATGTAAAAAAATATAATGGACAGTGATGTTATTATTCACCATATATAACAGCAAACCTGTTTTATCTTCTGCGGTTCCTCCAGTTCCTCTCGTACGTCATGTTCTTCACTAAATTCTCACTTGTTTGGTAGATATCTCAAAGGATCCATATCCGTTACATATATTCCATAGGTAGCTAAGAGTTGCTAGGTAGAGAAATGGGGGAAGTTATTTATTGGAGCACTTTGCAGTCACTGTTCTTTCTCATGGATGCTTCTAACATCCTTGACTGCTCTGAAGCAAAACGTTCTGCGTTTGGGAAAATGATAAGCGTGTTTTATAATTGAATATATAAATGCTTTTCTAGAAAAGAGATTTTTATCTGCTCTCATTTTCTTTCCACCAAAGCTACGCGGATTTTGTTTTGTTTAACACTTTTTCTTGCTTCACTGTAGTTTGGCGAGGACGAGTTTGGATACATGCTAGTTGACATACTGAAGAAGAATGGGGTGGACACTGAAGGTTGTCTCTTTGACCCCCATGCCCGCACTGCACTCGCTTTTGTGACTTTGAAGAGTAATGGTGAGCGGGAGTTCATGTTCTACCGCAACCCAAGTGCAGACATGCTCCTCACTGAGCTGGAGCTTGACCTTTCCCTGATCCGGCGTGCCAACATCTTCCATTATGGCTCCATTAGTCTCATATCTGAGCCCTGCCGATCCGCTCACCTTGCTGCCCTGCGTGCTGCCAGGGAGGCCGGTGTCCTCTTGTCCTATGACCCCAATGTGAGGCTTCCCTTATGGCCATCTCAGGAAGCAGCTCGCGATGGCATTATGAGCATCTGGAAGGAGGCTGACTTCATCAAGGTAGTAAACATACTCCTCTTTGCATACGAAATAATTAAAACTAATTAAGCAGAAAGCTAATTGCTGATACTACTGTCGTCAAGCCTCACATGCTCTGATCTGGAATTTATCAAAGTTTGTGAGCTTATTATGTCCACCTCTTCTATACTTAGAGCCGAAACTCCTAGCCAAGACTAGGTGGCATCCCATGATACATGGATTGCAAGTTGGTTTGAAGCGGTGTCTATGTTACCAAATGCAATCTTCCAAGAGTTCATTTTACTTGAAAGGAAAAAAGTCCAGATGATAAAGTTAGGTAGTTTCCAGTTTTATTTCTTTGTATAACCTTGATGAATATGATTTGGCAGGTTAGTGATGATGAGGTAGCTTTCCTGACGCAAGGAGATCCACAGAGTGAGGATGTTATTATGAAACTGTGGTATGATGGATTGAAGCTGCTTATTGTCACAGATGGCGAGAAGGGATGCAGATACTTCACCAAGGTACTTGTTATAATATTTGTTTTTTTTAAAGAAAAATGTTCTGCATGCCCAGAATTGAAGGTAGCATATCTTTCAGTTTAGATTTATATCTTCATTTTACGAGAATCTAAATTTTTTTTTCTCCATTTGTTTGCTTTTGCTTATTTGAAAATGTATAGAATTTCAAAGGAAGGGTGCCTGGGTTTTCAGTGAATACTGTGGACACAACTGGTGCTGGTGATGCTTTTGTTGGTTCCCTTTTGGTTTCCATTGCGAGCGACAACTCCCTCTTCCATGTACTCTCTTCTCCCTCTGGAATCATCATTCTTTACTGTTTATCATGTAATTTGTTAGCATCACTGTCATTGTTAACTCTAATTATCATTGCTTTTTGCTTGTAGAATGAAGAAAAGCTGAAGGAGGCGCTTATATTTTCCAATGCTTGTGGAGCGATCTGCACCACTAAGAAAGGAGCGATTCCAGCCCTCCCAGACAGATCCATGGCCCAGGAACTCATCAAGAAGGGGAAATAAGATATCCATGTGCAGTGATGTGCATACAGGAATTTTAGGTTTCTTGCTATTGGGTTTTCATGCTTCTACTAAGTTGGTCTTTGCAATAAGCATAGAAAAGATTTCACTTCTTGTTTGGTGCTTCTATGTTTTATCTTGTTTAATTGTTTTGGTTCAAGAATATTATTTTTAAAATATCAAATATTTGGTTAAGAATGCTTGTGGTGCTGTCAAGATTCAGATTGGATTAACTTTAATTGGGCTAGACGTGAATCAAGAATTAATATTAAATTAAGTTACGCTAGCTTGAAGATTATTTTAATTTCGAAAGTTTTTGTTGACTCTAGGCTAAACTTATTTGTGCAAATATTTAAATTCTAATTTTTAAGATTTATAAAAAAAATAAATAATTTTTTTTCTTTGAAGAAAATCTTTCTCTCTCCTCTTCATCTTTAGCCCGTCCTCACAACTCGCATGATTCATTTCCACGTGTTGGAGCATGGTGTTCGTCATAGGAACGGTGCATGAAGGGAGTGAACGTTCCAGGCTCCCCGTGAGGAAAAGAAAAGGAAAATAAAATAAAAAAAAGCGGTGGTCGCTTGAATCCATAACCAAAAGAGGGTCAAAAGCCAAACACCTTACTACTATGCTAATCTAAAAAGCACAAAATATTTCTTCAGCGATGAGATCTTTCACTACTATTGCACAACAGTTAAAATTTAAAAATCTTTAAAGGCTAAACAATTTTAATAAAGTTTCATCAAGATATTTTTTAATTTTTTATAATTTTTATACTTTTTATTAAAATCTAATCATAAGTAGTAGCATAAAAATAGATCTTTCACTACTATATGGAAAGTCGGAGTAGAGAACCTTCTTGTGTAGCAAGGTTTAGATATGTAAATGGAGAAGAGAGCATATTCAACAATTAGAGAATGTCTAGCAGATTCCGAATGGACTTTGAATGAAGTTGCGTATCCTTTACATGGGAAAGAATATGTTGCGTATCCTTTACATGGGAAAGAATATGTACGTACAACAAGTTGATGTTTTACATGGAAAAGAATATGTACAACAAGTTGATGTTGAAGAAGCGCCTCTATAGTCTTCGAATGATAGAAAGTAAAGATGTACTTGCCCACATTCAGGTGTTCGACAAAATGAGCATATTAAGATGGAGAAGGATAAGACACTTCTACTATTATGTTTACTGCCCATATCATATGACTCATTGATCACGATACTGCTTTATGGGAAGAAGATACTATTCTATGAAGATATTGTCTCAGTGCTTCGGATGAATGAGTAGAGGGAGAAGATGATCAAGGAAGTTGTTCTCCAAAAGGGTCTATCAGTGGGCAGAGGCAAGGACAAAAGCAAGCCTAGGGGACGGTCAAAGTCCAAGAAAGGCAAGAGAGGGGCTAAGTGCTACAAGTATGGTAAGGTAGGATATTTCAAGAGGGACTATCCTAAGTAAAAAAATTCGAAGGAAGAAAAGGAAGGATATGAATTAGTGAGTATAGTTGCAGACCAGAAGGTAGAGGATGATCTCTTGGTGGTATCAGATGGTCACAGGCACAACATAGAGATATAGACCCTGAATTCAACTTGTTCTCATATTACATTTTCAATCGATCGTAGATCAGCACTTATACAGAGGTTGATGAGGGGAGTATGACTTTGAAGATGAACATTTCAAGGTGGCAGGGATTGGCACAGTGAGGGTAAGGATGTTTGATGGCATGGTGTGTACTCTTATCAATATGAAGCATGTCTCAAAGCTTAAGAAGAATCAGGTGTCACTAGGGTACTTGAAGCAGACTAGATACAACTTCAGCAATCATGCCAGGAGTGGAGTTTTGAATATCTTCAATGAAGCTATGGTGGTAATCTGAAGGGTTCTATGGTGATTGAAAAATCTGAGGCAATAACTGTGGAATAGGATCTTCAGGATGTGTCCAGGATGTAGCATTACCGCCTAGGCCACATAGGAGACAAGGAATGAAAGAACTGAGCAAGAGAGGGCTGCTCCAGACCTGAATGGTGGAGTTATGAAGATCTGTGAGCTATGTCAGATAAGGAAGCAAAATAGAGTGCAGTTCTCAGTCAGCATAGCTAGGAGTGCAGAACCTCTAAAGCTAGTACACATAGATGTCTGAGGATCAGCCCCAATTTCCTCAAGGAATAAGGCTAGATATTTTTTGACACTGATAAATGATTTCTCAGGGAAACTATGGGTTTACTTCATAAAAAAAAAATCAGAGGTCTTTACTAAGTTCAAAATCTGGAAGACAGAGATGGAAAAGGAGCAGAAAAGAAGTGTGAAGTATCTGAGGTCAGATAATGGTGAAAAATACACCAGAAGGGAGTTTCAAAGTTTTTATGAGAAGTGGACCATCAAAAGGCACTTCTCAATGATGGAAACTCCTCAAATGGATGGCTGAGAGGATGAACAGAACACTGTTGGAAAAAGCAAGATGCTTGAGGCTGCAGACATGACTTCCAAAGATGTTCTGGGTTGATGTAGTAGATGAAATGAGCTACTTGGTTAATCGATCACTATACACCAGGTTGGATGGAGGCATTCTAGAGGAGATGTGGTCTGAAGGAAAGACAAGCCTGAACCATCTGATGTTGTTTGTATGCAGGTGCTGGAGAGCGGAGCAAGCTGGATGCTAGGTCAAAGAAGATGGTGTTTCTGGGCAATCCACATGGAATCAAGGGGTATCAGTTATGGAACCTCTTGAAGAAGAAGGTTGTCAACAACAGAGATGTGACCTTTAATGAAAGCCCGATCCTCTAGAGGAGAGATGGCACATAAATACAGCAGAAGCCACAAGAGGTGCAATAAGGCAACACTAGTCAAATAACCTCCTACACAGTCATGCCATTTGCTAGTGGACTAGAAAAATTTGAGATTCAGGTGAAGAAGATTGACAGAGGGGATAGAAGCCAGGGAGTTCAGCAGGATGCAGCTGGGTAGAGGAATGATACTAGGATTGCACTGCATAGGCTCAGAAGAAACATGCGACCACCAGTTCGATACAGCTTCGAGGATTCAGTGTCATATGCCTTGGTGATAGCAAATTGAGACCCTTACACCTCTGAGGAAGCTATGGATAACCAGGATAGAGATAAGTGGGTCCAGGTTATGGTAAAGGAGATGCAATCTCTCCACAAGAATGGCACATGGCAGTTAGTCCAGTTGTCACGAGGGAAGAAATTCATTGGTTGCAAATGGGTTTATTAGTGCAAAAAAAGTCTTCAGAGTAAGAGGATATCAGGAACAAAGCAAAACTAGTGGCCAAAAGATACTCTCAGAAAGAAGGCATTGATTAAGGTGGGATGGAGCTAGTAAAGGTACATACCAAGGAGAATCCAGCAGATGCATTGATCAATGTTCTTTCACTGCAACTGATGGACATGACGGACGTGCTGATGCCACCAAGTTGGAGATTATTGGCCCTGATGTGATGCTATCAAGGCCCAAGTTAGGCTAATTTGTATTGGGCTGAGGGTGGATCCAAGGGTTGAGATTAAATCAAGTCACGGGTACACACGACCTGAAGGGTTATTTTAATCTCATTGGATTAGTTCATAGGAGTTTTTATTGAGTTTGAGCCAAGCCCATTTGGACAAGTATTTAAATCCTAGTCTCTAGGATTTGTAGAAAAAAAGAAACAGATTCTTTTTTTTTTTTCAAGAAAATCTTCTCTCTCCTCCTCCTCCTCGTCTCCGACTGCTCATCCTCACAGCTCGCGTTATCCGTTTCCATGTGATATTTTCTTCGTGGGATCCTCCTCTAGCGTGTCGCGGGGCTTTGTGGTCCAAGGGGGCGAGAGGAGATGGGGTGCAAGCCGCATGCGTGGGGATCCAGCGATCCAGCCAGGACAAGCAAAAAAAAAAAAAAAAAAAAAACAGGCTTGAACCCGTACTAGAGGGTCAAAAGCCAAACAACTTACGACTGCACCGCTTTGATTGCTAACAAAAAAAGATGAAAGCTCAGGATATTTCTCCAGCAACAAGATCTCCCACTGCTATTGCACAACACATGTAACAGGCTCGTTGTGGCAATCCATGCGTCAATCCAATTTTATTGCTATAATTGATGCTTGAACTATATATGGGAATGCAAATATCATCATTTACTAGATTTATGAGGAAAATGAAGTCAGATAATGCTACTTCTATACCTGTGGACTTTGAAAACAGTGTAGAACTGATAATTGTTTTGCTTCTGCTGTGTTCACGTGAGATATACTTATCTCAGTATTAAGAAGCGTGGAATCCAATGCAAGACTGTTTTCTTTTTTTTTTTTTTTTTTTTTTTTTCATTTGAATGAAGAATCAATCTGCACACATGGTTAAATATCACTTACCAATAAAGGATTTCCAGATTTTACATGGAGAATAATACTTAATACTAATTACCAAGAGTCTACCTCATGGTAGATGGAAAGTTCAATGGTCTTCGATGAGTATTGGTGTGTATAAGAGTAGATGTGAAATTTCTTGGATGGAAATGCATTAGTACAATCTAAATACAAGCTAAAGGAATATATGATCTGCAAGTTGTAATAAGTATTCAGTCAACTTCAGTTATGAGGCAGGCAAGGCATTACAAGAGGCAGCAAATTGGTGTCAGAGAGAGGACATCTAAACAGCTAAGCTGATGTCAGCTCGGATTGAATCCTAGGAGGCCAAGCATGCCAAGCATTTTCAAACTAATGAGCTAACAGTGTGGCCTAAAGATATATTTAAGGAGGTCCGTTGGTTAAACTCCTGGAAAAAGCCAAGATATTATTTATCAAAAGAGAAGGGGAAGTGGTTGCAATAAACAGTCTTCGATAGAGGACATACATTAAATTAGAATGACGTTGCTTGTTAAAATGCCATGTTTGTTTAAAAGGACTGTTTGTTTATTAACATGATAACACTTGTTCAAAAGCAAATATTGTTTCCAAGGATTTGTTGAGAAGGAACTTTTGTTCATAAATACACTAAATTAGCATGGCATTGCGTGCTGAAAAGCCATGTTTGTTTATAAGGATTTGTTGAAAAGGAATGTTTATTTGCAAGGATTATAATTACATCAAAACAAAGAAATGGAGATATTACGAGTTAATGAATCAGGTTTATTTGCAAGGATGATAATTACATCAAAACAAAGGAAACCAAGATATTACGAGTTAATGAATCAGGTCAAAAAGTTACAAGTTGATGGCTCTGGATGCAATCAGAACTCCCATGTTATAAAGCAAAATGCTAGAACACTCTCTTTCTCTTTAAAAAAAAAAAAAAAGCTTGGAGGAATATGTTTCAGCAAGTAAAGAAACCTCTATGGTTGGAGGTAGATGATATTGAAAAGTTTTTCCAAGATTACTGGCATTTTGGAAGTTGGTTCATGCCTGTTGGTGGGAAGTTAACGCACTCCTTTCAGTAATGCATCCAAGGGTCATGACCAGAACCAATGAGACATTTACAAGCACTTTGATGCAGAATGTGGCTTAGGAAGTCAGGGAACACTAGCTTTCAGTTCTTCAGATATGAAAAGAAGATGCCTATTTGGTTACTTCTCTTGTTTGAACTTAAACATGAACACCAGTAAGTGGCCTGGGTCCAACATCCTACCACTGAATCCTTCACTGTACTATGTGAAGGGTAGTGAACCTGCCTCCTCAAAAGAAATTTAGCACTGCATCCTCAAGGGAGCCAAAGGCCTCCTCATGCACCACAACCACATCCACCCACCCAATTCCTGTCTTCATGTCTCGAATCTGAAAACAAGTGCATCAATAGAACAGGATACCATCAGGGAATTTGTAACAACACCAAAAAATTATTGATTCATGTCAATTATGTAAAAGGAAACCCCATATTAGCAGAGAAGACAATAGCACCCAAATGTTTACATATTTTTAGATTTTTTTTTATTTTTTTTTTGAACTTCTTACTAATTCTGAGTTGGTGAGAGGGTGCAGGAAATCAGTACTGGCATGTAAAAAGACATTCAAATGTACTTAGGAGGGCACAGGCTGCCATACAACTAATGCAGAAAGTTGACCTGGACACAGGCCCATTCTGTTCTTCTCCAGTAGCACAACACATGTTGTCCAGAGCAACCCTCCTTGTCAGGTCAGGCAGGGAAAAAAATTGTAGACCAACTGAAGCCACCTGCTTGGGAATCCAAATTCCTATTTGGAATAGGATATATCAAATGACTTGGATATCAAGGCCTGCTTGGGTCCACCTGATCTCATTACACCCCAAGGTAGGATCTGATCCAATCTGGGTTAGCTCTTTCAAGTCCAGTTAAGGTCTTGAAAGTGCATCCAGTTCAACCTCAGTCCAGTTTTGAAGTTCAGGCCAAAGGTGGGCCAAATCAGGATGAATTATTGATTCAGACACTTTCATACTTTTAAGTCATACTTGCTCAATAGTATGTGATGCCTTATGGGAAGGGAAAATATAAATGTCCACTTGGAATCACATGCATAGGCTAAATTGCAACATGTCATAGGGTAACTCATTTGCACCAAATTTTCAGCCATCTGCCTTCATTTTGGATTCAAACATGTTCTAAAATCCATCATACCCAAGCTCAATTTGAAGTTATGATCAAAGCTTGAAAAATAATTTCAGAATCTCCTGCGTATCCAATTCTTATTCATATGACCTTGTTAGAGATTTTATGTCAATTGGAAGGCACACTGTGGACTATCTTGCAGGCAATAGATGTAATACTGCTAAACAAGTTAGAATTTTGGAAACAATAGAGAATAGAGAAGGAACCGTTGATATGAGTCAACGAACAAATGTCACACATAGCTTCAGTAAGAATATTTTCTAAAATAGCTCTCAATCTTTGTGCACCCTGTTCTGTTACCAAAGTGTGAAAATGATTTTAGGTCCATTAATCCGCCGAATGACACTTTCAAAATCATCTTCAAAGTTCAGAGCGATTATCTTCTTCCTTTTCTCCCCGGGTAGATGATTCTCATAAGTCATTTTATCAAAGGAAAGCAGATCTTGGATAGTTTTTGTTGTGCCTACTATGTTTTACTCATTTGCTAAAGGAATAAAATAGGAGTGGCATATAAGCTTGGCTTGAGAAAGCTTATGATAGGCTTTGGAATTCTCTCTTTTGGAGTTACTGTCCTTGGTTTTCTTTTAGAGTCTTGTCACATCTGTACCTGTGAATCAATAGTCCTACTTAATAACTGGGAGATTTGCTCTCTCGCTTTCTGTTTGTATTTGTGTGGACCTAACTGGTTTATGGTTTAGTAGTGCAGAGAAATCTGAGAGCCTAAATACTGCTGACAGTGCAGTGGCATGGAGAATCTTCACAATGTCGAGGACACCATTTTGTTTCAAGATTGTCGTTGCATGGACAATCAAAATCTGCAATGACCTGGCTCACAAAACCGTTTCATTACAAGAAAGTAAGATGGACAAGGTCCATACCAACTTGGGCCACCACAGCCCAAAAGAGATCCAATTGGTACTTGTTCATCTTCCTTAACTGGTTATAAATCATGCAATCAACTCCCAATTTTTCGATATGGGACCATTGAGAGGGGCATCACAATCTATCCTCCCTTATAGAGGCGACGTCCTCATCGCCAGGGGCACATGATTATAACCATCAGGCAAACAAGATTCTAAAGGTGACCCCCATAGGTTCAAGAGGTCGCTTCCATCGATGTAGCACTTTGTCCTATGGCCCCACCTTCCGTAGCCCCCATAGGTTCAAGAGATGGCTCTCATCGATGTAGCACTTTGCCCTGTGTGGCACTTAGTTCCTGTACTTTCGGCTGGTGCGTGGCTTTGATACCATATTGTAATGATTCAGGCCCACAAACTCGTTTCATTATAAGAAAGCAAGACGGACAAGATCCACACCAACTTGGGCCATCACAATCTAAAAGAAATCCAATTGGTACTTGTCCACTTCCTTAACTGGTTATAAACTATACAATCAACTCCCAATTTTTTGATATGGGACCACTGGGAGGGGCATCACAAAATCTCTATAAGTGATTTATTGGATGAGGTGCAGAGTTTGTTAGGCTTGTGCAATGTAAGCTAAGGGCATACTCTGGTGATTTGTAAACTGAGAGAAATACATTGATAATATTTCAAAAATCTCAAAAAAAAAAGTACTTTTCTTCCTTGGAGAACTTAGGATAGCTTATTGCTTCTGCTTTTCTTTTTTACATAGCAAAATCGAGACCACGTTTCTCCTTGTCTTTTTACACAGCAAAAATGAGACCAAACTATTGGAAGGCAAATCAAGCATGGAGTCCAAGTATTATTTTGATTAAGATTAGTTCTGAAACCATTAAAAACTATGGAATCGAAAGTCTAATTTCGTAGTTTTAATGATCCTATTGTTTATAATGAAATAAAACTATAGTACTACAATTCCTAATATGATGGGGAAACAACAACACAGTAGTAAAAATCATAATATGCAGTGGAGACATAGTCCCCTAACTTGCAAGAATCTGTGAGGAGCAATAACAAAATTTGTGGCAGCAATTGAATATCACAAACATACAAGAGACACCAAGATTTTTAACGTGGAAAACCCCTCAAAGCAAGGGTAAAAACCACGGGTTGTCCAAACCAAAGAAATAGCTCCACTATGATCAAATAAGGGTACAAGAGAGTCTCAAACAAGAACACAAATGAGTGCTCACAGCCAACCAAACAATAAAGCTAAGAAGCTTACAATAGAGAACCAAGAAGTTTAACAAACCCCAAAAATAGAGCTACTGTCTGACCTTAGTTTCTCGCACCTCAGACCTTATTTCACCGATCCAACCGTTCAGAATGAAGAACCAGATATCCCGAACCTGCTGTCAAAATTTTAGCCCGATCCAACGATGAACAAATCTTCAGTAGCGATTTTACGGTGGCTACTCTGAGTATGCGCGGGAAGGGCTTCTTCTTCTCTTCTCTCTCGAATGACGGCTCTCTCTTCTCTTTCTCAAAAATTAACCCTAATATCACCCTAATAGACTCACCACTGATTAGAGATTCTTACCAAGTTGGATTCTTACCTAATCAGACTCACCACTGATTAGGGATTCTTATCAAGATGGACTCTTACCTAATCAGACTCATCACTGATTAGGGATTCTTACCAAATCGGACTCACCACTTAGACAAGTGTGACATAAAGTGGGCTTACACATTTTGGGCCTTTTCTCCACATAGGAAGGGAGCCCAAACCCAACATATCTCGCCCTCACAACTATGTGGAGATAATCGCCAAACTGGCAATCTCACAACAAGTTTCAAACTTTCCTCTTGGTAATGCTTTAGTCATCATATCAGCACCATTATTATCAGTATGAATTTTAGCCAACTCCAACAGCTTAGCATCCAAAACATCACGTATCCAATGATACCTCACATCAATATGTTTGGACCTTGAATGGAAAGTTGGATTCTTACCAAGATGGATAGCACTTTGACTGTCAACAAACAACAGATATTGGTTCTGAACAAAGCCTAGCTCCTATAAGAATTTCTTCACCCATAGCAACTCCTTACATGCTTCAGTAATGGCAATGAACTCTGTCTCTTTAGTTGACAATGCTACACACCTCTGCAACTTAGACTGCCAAGCCACAACTCCCCCTGCAAATTTAATCATATAGCCTGAAGTGGACTTTCTGCAATCAATGTCTCCAGCCATATCTGAGTCTGAGTACCCCACCAATGTAGGCTCATCACCTCCAAAACAAAGCCTCATACTAGTTGTACCATGAAGATACCTTAAAATCCATTTCACTGCATTCCAATGCTCTCTACCTGGGTTTGACATAAATCTACTGACTTTACCAACAGCATGTGCTATATCTAGTCTTGTGCACACCATTGCATACATCAAACTACCCATAGCAGAAGCATAAGAAATCCGTTCCATATCTAATTTCTCAACTTCATTTGAAGGTATTTGTTTAGCACTCAGCTTAAAATGAGTAGCAAGAGGAGTGCTTACAGCCTTAGCATTTTTCATCTGGAATCTTTGCAGCACCATTTCAATATAGTGTTCCTGTGACAACCAAAGTTTCTTCTCCATTCTATCACGCATGATTCTTATACCAAGAATCTGCTTAGCAGCTCCCATGTCCTTTATTGCAAATGACTTGTCCAACTGCTTCTTTAACCTATCAATCCTATAAACATTTTTCCCAACAATAAGCATGTCATCAACATACAATAACAGGATAATGAAGTCATCATCAGAAAACTTTTTAACAAAGACACAATGGTCAGAAGTAGTCTTCTTGTAGCCTTGCTCACATATGATAGACTCAAACTTCTTGTACCATTGCCTCGGAGCCTGCTTTAAACCGTATAGGCTCTTTCTTAGCCTACACACATAGTCTTCCTTGCCTTCAACTTGAAAGCCATCAGGTTGCTTCATGTAAATCTCTTCCTCCAAATCACCATGAAGGAAAACAGTTTTCACATTCATTTACTCCACCTCCAAATCAAGAGTAGCAGCCAAACTCAACACGGTTCTAATAGAAGACATCTTCACCACAGGTGAGAAAATCTCATTAAAATCAACATCCTTCCTCTGTCTAAAGCTTTTACCACTAATCTGGCTTTATACCTTGGAGATGCAGCATTACTATCATGTTTCACCCTGTAAATCCACCTATTTTCAAAGGCCCTCTTGCCTTTAAGCAACTTCACCAAATCATAAGTGTGATTGTCATGCAAAGATTGCATCTCATCTCGCATTGCATCCAACCACTTTTGTTTTTCTTCACTCTCAATGGCCTCTTCTAAACACTCAGGTTCTCTCCCATCAGTCAAGGTCACATACTCATTAGACAATACCTTGTAGATGGTTGTCTCTACCTGTTAGACCTCCTGAGTTGACTTTGAGGTGGTTTAGGAGCATAACTAAGATTATCATCTTGTGGCATTATGTTCCTTTTCAGCATCATTAGTTGGAACATCTAACTCATTTCCAAGCTGTTGATCATCAACATAATCATATTGCTCATCTTGTTGAACACTACTCTTAGCATTATCCAGATTGTAAACAGGAAACCGAAATGGATCAATATCAATCAGCTTATTACCTTTTTCGGGTGTAGTCTTCTCCACCTTATCAATGTCTTCAATGGTTTGGTCTTCCATGAACTCCACATCACGACTTCTAATAAGCTTTTTCTCAATAGGATCATAAAACCTGTAACCAAATTCATCTTGACCATAACCTATAAAGATGCACTATCTCGTCTTAGCATCCAACTTGGATCTCTCATCCTTTGGAACATGCACAAATGCCTTGCAACCGAAGACTCGCAAATGATCATATATGACATTCTTGCCAAACCAAATTTTATCTGGCGCCTCACTATCCAAAGCAACTGTAGGACTAAGATTAATAACATACACTGCCGTGTACAGTGCCTCACCCCAAAAGTGTTTGAGCAATTTTGCTTCAGAGAGCATACACCTCACTTTCTCAATCAATGTCCTATTCATCCTTTCTGCTAAACCATTCAGCTGAGGAGTTTTAGGAGGAGTCTTTTCATGTGCAATACCATGCTGCTTGCAATAGACATCAAAGGGTCCACAATACTCACCACCATTGTCAGTACGAATACATTTCAGCTTCTTGCCTGACTGCCTCTCAACTAAAGCCTGAAACTGTTTGAACTTCTCCAACACCTGATCTTTTGTCTTCAATGTATAGACCCATAGTTTCCTAGAACAATCATCAATAAAGGTAACAAAATAAAGTGCACCACTAAAGGATTTTACCTTCAATGGACCACAAATATCAGAATGCACCAATTCAAGCAACTCTGACTTCCTTGAGGGAGGATGCTTCTTAAAGGATACTCTGTTTTGTTTACCAGCCATGCAATGAGAACACTTCTCCAACTTTGCACTCTTCAATCCTAGAAGCACATTCTTTTTAGCTAAGCAGTTCAGCCCTTTTTCACTGATATGACTAAGCCTTCGGTGCCACAAAGATGCCTCCATATCCATGACATTCACACTGTCTTTAGCAACCAAAGCTTTTGTCCAATACAGTTTAGAAATTTTCTTCCCTCTAGCCATAACCAAGTTACCTTTGGTGAGTTTCCACTTTCTAGAATCAAAGTGATTATCATAACCACAATCATCAAGCATCTGCACAGAAATCAAATTAAAGCGAACATCCGGAGCATGTTTGACTCCTCGAAGCAGCAGCTGCATTCCCATGTTGGTTTGCAGGCAAACATCACCAACACCAATCACCTTAGACACACCATCATTACTCATCTTTAACACTCCAAAGTCACCAGAAGTGTAAGACGTGAAGAACTCCTTCCTTAGTGTAACATGCAGTGTAGCGCCACTATCAATTATCGACATGCTCTCATCTGATACAAGATTAATTGACTCATGGTCATGATGAATAATAAGATCATCACCGGTAGCAGTGGTAATACGATCATCATCATCATCACGATCCTTCTCTTTCTGCTTACCCTTCTTGCTTTTGTTCTCCCTTTTCCTCAGAAAATAATTCTTCTGTATGTGCCCTGTTTTGTGACAATAATGGCACTCCACATTATTGTATCTTGACTTGGACTTGCTTCTGCTCTTCTCTCTACCACCCTTTGGTTCTTTTCTCTGACTTCTCCCCCTATTTTCAGTGACAAGCACCTCGAACTGAGATGAAGTACCCTGTGCATTCCTTCTCATCTCCTCATTAAGAGCACCACCCTTTGCCATTTGCAAAGTAACAATACCATTAGGGGCTGAGTTTGTAATTGAAACCCGAAATGTCTCCCAAGACTCTGGTAAAGTATTCAGTAGCCATAGTCCCAACACTTCATCATCAAACTTGATACCCAGTTCTGATAATTAATTTAGGAGCCCTTGAAATTCATTCAAGTGATCTAAAATAGAAGTCCCCTCCTTGTACCTCAAATTCATCAGAGAATTCAATAAATATAATTTATTATTCCCTGATTTAGAGGCATACAATGATTCAATTTTCTTCCAAAAGGCTCTAGCATGTGTCTCATTAGCAATGTGATTATAAACATTATCTTCTACATACTGCCGAATAAAACCACAAACCTGCTGATGTTTAAATTTCCATTCCTCATCAGACTTGGAATTCGGCTTCTTAGTAGCAAACACAGGAAGATGCAAATTCTTCACAAATAGCAAATCCTTCATTTTTCCCTTCGACAAATGATAATTAGTGCCATTCAAACAAACTATCTTATTTGTATTTGCCTCCATCATTCAAGCAAGTCAAATAGCCCCAAACCAAAGAGCTCTGATACCACTCTGATGGGGAAACAACAACACAATAGTAACAAATCATAATATGCAGCAGAGATATATTCCCCAACTTGCAAGAATCTATGAGGAGCAATAACAAAATTTGTGGCAGCAATTAAATATCACAAACACACAAGAGACACCAAGATTTTTAATGTGGAAAACCCTCAAAGCAAGGGTAAAAAACCATGGGTCGTTCAGACCAAAGAAATAGCTCCACTATGATCAAATAAGGGTACAAGAGAGTCTTAAACAAGAACACAAATAAGTGCTCACGCCAACCAAACAATAAAGCTAAGAAGCTTATAATAGAGAACCAAGAAGTTTAACAAACCCTAAAAACAGAGCTACTGTCTGACCTGAGTTTCTCGCACCTTAGACCTTATTTCATCGATCAATCGTTCAGAATGAAGAACCAGATGCCCCGAACCTGCTGTCAAAATTTCAGCCCGATCCAACGGTGAACAAATCTGTAGTAGCAATTTTATGGTGGCTGCTCTGAGTATGTGCGGGAAGGGCTTCTTCTTCTCTTCTCTTTCGAATGGCTGCTCTCTCCTCTCTTTCTCAAAAATTAACCCTAATATCACCCTAATAAACTTACCACTGATTAGGGATTCTTACCAAGTTGGATTCTTACCTAATCAGACTCACCACTGATTAGGGATTCTTACCAAGATGGACTCTTACCTAATCAGACTCATCATTGATTAAGGATTCTTACCAAATTAGAATCACCACTTAAACAAGTGTGACACAAAGTGGGCTTACACATTTTAGGCCTTTTCTCTACATAGAAAGGGAGCCCAAACCCAACATAATACTTAAAAATTATGGAATCAAAAATCTTATAAAAAATTATTGGATTTAGAAGAGAGCTGAATTAGAAATCATAGGATCCATGATAAAATATTTTGGATTCACTGAAACACCTATCAAACTAAAAAAACACTCTTTCCAAACCCTCGATCAAAATGCTTAGGCTTCATTTTCTCCTCTTACCTCTCTCTCTCTCTCTCAACATATCAATTTTAAAGATCTCTGATTCTCTATCTCTTTTGTAGCTCATGAAATCATTTTTTTTATCGCTGTTACTTTTATTTTATAAGAAAATATTTTTATTTTCATCTCATTATATATTTCTTGTTTTCTATGGTTACTGTTTTGATTTATCAAAGTCTAAGCTCTTTATGTTATAAGTTTACCTTTCAAATTATTGTTTTCTTATATGATAGATCAAATTATTTTATAAACTTCATTTCCACTTGGGTTCCAGATAAAAGCACTGGAATTCAATTTTATACTTTACTCCAAGCATAAGAATTGAACTTGTAATTCACTAAGCTCAAAAGAGTCTCTCCTTGGAAGGTAAATTCCTTTGCATTTGGGTCATCTAGAAAGTGGTGTGTAAGCTTTAAGAGAACAGGTCTTTGAAGTTACCCAGGGCCTCGTTAGCGTGGAGGGATACCTTGTGGTCTGGCAATCAGTTCTCACGGGCTCCTCGGTCCCTCTTTCTCTTGATTCTAGTAATGCATCTTGGCGCTTGCTTTATGGCAAGTGGAACCTAGGGTTGTTGCTTCTTGTCACTGCTTTTCGATTTGGAGCGTAGTGCTAGTTGATCGGTTGCTGGCCTTTAGAATCTAAGCAACGATGAGGCTAAATCTAGATGTTTGGTGGGACCTCCTATTAGCACAGCAAAAATTACTTAGTATATCTTTTTAAATTTTTTTTCCTTTAATTTTTTTAAAAAATTTAATTTTTAAATTATCTTTAAAATCCTCATCTTCATTTCCCATACGTTCCAGCAGCGTCCTTCCCCTTGGTTTGCTCTGGTAGCCCTCCAGCTTCCTCCTTTTCCATTCGCTCCGGCGGACCTCCTCCCCTTCTCTCCCAGTTCACTCCGGTGGATCCCCCGATTCACTCCAACAGACCCTTCCTTCGATTCGTTCCGGCAGTTCTTCAGCTTTTTTTTTCTTTTTCGTTCGCTCCGGCGCCTCCCTTTCTTTCGAGCACCGAGTCAAGAAAAATCGAGGGAAGGGTCTATGCCCGAAAGGAGGGGCCATCAGAGCGAATGAGGAAGAAAAAAAGTCGGGAGGCTATTGGATCGAACAGGGAAGTCGTTAGAGCGAACTAGAAAGAAGAAAAAGCCGGGGTAGTGGAAGGGGAGCGCTGCCGAAGTGGAGCGAAAGAAAGAAGGACGAGGATTTTAAGGATAATTTAAAAATTAAATATTTTTTAAAAAATTGAGAAATATACTGATCAACTTTTGCGGTGCAAATAGCAGCTCCCATGTTTGGTCCCTCAGAAGATAAAATATACAACTAGGCATGGGCACTGGGCCATGCCGTGCCAGGCACGACCCAGGATCATCGTGCCAGAAAAATTGCCAGGCACGACCCACTAAAAAAATTCAAATTCGGCATGGCCCAGTAGGGCCGTTGCTGGGCCGTGCCAAAACGGCCCTTCTGGGCCGTTTTGTGGCCGTGCCATGGCACGGCCCAGCAACGGCCCTGTTGGGCCGTGCCATGGCACGGCCCACAAAACGGCCCAGAAGGACTGTTTTGGCATGGCCCAGCAATGGCCCTGCTGGGCCGTGCCATCTAGAACGGCCCTGCTGGGCCATTTTGTGGGCCGTGCCATGGCACGACCCATAAGGGCCGTGCCATGGCACGACCCATAAGGGCCGTGCCATGGCACGGCTGGTGCCAGGAGCATCCGATCGGCGATGATCGATCCGACGGTTGCGATCCATCCGATCGGCGATGATCCGATGGTTGCGATCGATCCAAGTCATGATCTCGATCGGTGATGATCGATCGGACTGTTGCAATCAATTCGATCGGAGACGATCCGACGGTTGCGATCGATCCTAGCCATGATTCCGATTGGGGATGATCGATCCAACAGTTGCGATCTATCTCCTCGACGATGATCCGACGGTTGCGATCGATCCAAGCTATGATCCCGATCGGCGATGATCGATCGGAGACGATCCGATGGTTGCGATTGATCCAAGCCATGATCTCATTCGGCGATAATCGATCCGACGGTTGCGATCGATCCGATCGGAGAGATCCGACGGTTGCAATCGATCCATGCCATGATCCTGATCGGCGATGATTAATCCGACGGTTGCGATCCATTCGATCGGCGATGATCCGACGATTGCGATCAATCCAAGCCATGATCCCGATCGGCGATGATCGATCCGACGGTTGCGATCCATCCAATCGGAGACGATCCAACGGTTGCGATCGATCCAAGCCATGATCCTGATCGGCGATGATCAATCCAACAGCTGCGATCCATCCGATCGGAGACGATCCGATGGTTGCGATCGATCCAAGCCATGATCCCGATCGATAATGATTGATCGGACTGTTGCGATCAATCCGATCAGGGACGATCCGATGTCTGCGATCGATCCAAGCCATAATCATGATCAGCGATGATCAATCCGACGGTTGCGATCCATCTAATCGGAGATGATCCAACGTCTGTGATCGATCCAAGCCATGATCTCGATCAGCGATGATCAATCCGACGGTTGCGATCCATCCGATCGGAGACATTCCGACGTCTAGATCGATCCAAGCCATGATTTCGATCGGCGATGATCAATCCGACGGTTACAATCAATCCCATCGGAGACGATCGATGGTTGCGATCGATCCAAGCCATGATCCCGATCGGCGATGATCAATCCAACAGTTGCGATCCATCCGATCGGAGACGATCGATGGTTGCAACCGATCCAAGCCATGATCCGATCGGCAATGATCGATCGGACTGTTGCGATCAATCCGATCGGAGACGATTCGACGGTTGCAATCGATCCAAGTCATGATCCCGATCGATGATGATCGATCAGATCGTTGCGATCAATCCGATCGGAGACGATCCGACAGTTGCGATCGATCCAAGCCATGATCTCAATCAGGGATGATCGATCCGACGGTTGCGATCGATCCGATCGGAGATGATCCGACGGTTACGATCGATCTATGCCATGATCCTGATCGGCGATGATCGATTCGACGGTTGCGATCCATTCGATCGGCGATGATCCGACGGTTGCGATCGATCCAAACCATGATCCCGATCGGCGATGATCGATCCAACGGTTGCGATCGATCCATGCCATGATCCTGATATGCTATTATCGATCGAACGGTTGCGATCTATCCAATTGGAGACGATCCGACGATTGCGATGATCTAAGCTACGATCCCGATCGGCGATGATCGATAGACCATTGTGATCAATCCGATGACGATCCGACGATCCAAGCCATGACGATCTGATCGATCCGACGATCAATCCAAGCCATGATCCCGATCGGCGATGATCGATCCGACGGTTGCGATCAATCCAAGCCATGATCCCGATTGGTGATGATCGATCAAACCATTGTGATCGATCCGATCGGAGACGATCTGACGGTTGCGATCGATCCAACCATGATCCCGATCGAAGATGATCGATCCAACGGTTGCGATCTATCCCATCGGAGACGATCCGACAGTTGCGATCGATCCAAGCCATGATCCCGATCAACGATGATCGATCCGACGGTTGTGATCCATCCGATCGGCGATGATCCGACGGTTGCGATATTTCTATTTTTTTCTTCTTACTTATTGTATTATGTTCTAGAGGTCAGGCCTAGCCCCCTCCCTTCTGTACCATTTAATTTTAAATTAATAAACTGGTAGGGGTCTATGCCAAACCCCCCACATTATGATGGCTTTATATTAATAAATTTTTTATTCCTAATAATTTTTTAATTTATCAAAAAAAATTATATTTTTTATAATTTTTTTATTTGAGCTAGGCACGGCCCAGGCCCATCTGGGTCGGCACGGCTCAGGCCCAGATGGGCCGTGCCGGCACGGCACGACGGGCCGACCCAGGCCCATCATGGGCCGTGTCATGCTGGGCCAACAGGAAAATTTTTTGAGCCCGGCACGGCCCGGTACTGTAGTAATGCTGGGCCATGCTTGGCACGGCCCATCAGGGCCTGGGCGTGCCGTACCATGGGCGGCACGGCCCAGTGCCCACCTCTATATACAACTCCACTGTTATGTTTTTATAATATTTTTTTTAAAAAATCAGACTTTAATTTGTTTCCTTCAACGGCGCCATTCAATATCTTTATTCACTATTTAAATCTTTTCCAAATTTATGACATCATCTATGTACAACATAGCCAGAAGCAACAAAGCAAAAGCCAAAAAAATTTAAGTCTGCAGAATTTTTTCCATGATACGGGACTGAATGTAAATGAGAGTTATGAATGGTTTTGTCCGTAGCTGCACGGAGGCTGGCAGGAAGAATGAAATGGTGCTTGCTTAACGAGTCTACAGTCCTCCATCGATCAAAACGAGCCAAAGTGCAATGACGTCACGCGGATATCTAAGATTTGACACTAGAACAATTGCATCTATCCCAAGAGGAACAACATATTAACAATTATATCTGATTAGGATATACGAACAACAAGGTTTTATATTCGTCGGGTCTAATAAAATTGGCTGCGTAGTACTGCTAAATTCTGTAAATAAAAAAAAGATTTAAAGGAGAGAATTAGTGAAAAAAAGAAATCAGACTCATGGAAAACAATATAAGAATGGGAGATCAAAGAAAGAGAAGAGAACAGTGAAGGATTATTCAGGAAAGATTTCTGTAGGTAAATCTAATCCTATTCACACCTCTTCGGTCCTATGTACTAAACTTATGACAGCTTGATAGGAAATTTATAAGTCTCCTAATGAATTTTTTATGCGGACATGTGGTTGAAAAAAGAATTTCTCTGCTGTGATCTAGTGGTTAAATGATGCATATCTAACTTATTTCCATCATCTTTTGAGGAGCATCAAATCTACTTTTTCTTCTTTGTCTATTATCTTAAGCATGTTCCTCAAGAAGAAAACCAAACGACTGCTTATTTAACTGGCATTGTTCTCTCTTTTCAGAAAGTCAAGTTCTAAGTAGATCAATTTTCTCTTAAGTTGATGTTATTGATCGAGACAAATGCACCTCCAACTTGTTATGTAAGATTGTAAGGACCATATCCTTTGTTATCAGTAAATAATAATAAAAAGGAAGAAGAAAAAGAAAGAAAGCTTCACAAAATTTTCAGGTATATAATTCCTCTGCCCAAAATCAGGTTTGAGGCCAGTCAAGCCCTCTATTTTTTTTAGTTTGAATCCATCTGGAACTCCTGCCAATATGAAACATTTCCAGTAAAACCTCAAACCATGTATACATTTGACAGCCGCTGGAACTTTGGATAGGTCACTGTTGGTATGGTGATGCAAACAGTAATCGACTGCTTTTACTTGCAAGACTAATTCTTAAAAAAAAAAAAATTAAAAGCTCATGTATATGAATGACAGGTCGGAAGGCTGTCGGATGGATACGTACTTGTGGTTGCTGGCAAGTGGGTCCTAAGACGACTTGATTGGCTTGCAATCTTGTGCACTTGACTGGTTCAAAGAATGGTTGGAACGCTTCAGTTTCTGATTTCAGGTTTCATTGGTTGATCCTTGTGGGCCCCTAAACGATTGTGTTCCAAATAAATTCTAGATACGGATAAGAAGTCGAAAAAATTATTTCTTGGCTTATATTATTAGTGAGATATTAAGTTGTTAATAATAGTATTAGAGCAAATTCAGTTTATAACTTTCGAACAAAAGTACTATAGATTAAATTTGAATATAGTTTTCGATATGAATCCTTCGCCAAGCGAGGGGACCACTCGTCATTTGTGATAGCCCGTCCTCTTAGGAGCAGTAAGTTAAAAGTCCATATCTACCATGAAAAAAGATGGAAGGAACCTAAACGTTGAGCACTTTATATTAGTTTAGAGAGAGAACTTGCATCCAGATGTGAACTCCCTACCGTGTCTTCTTTTCAGCTCTCAACCATTCGTGTCCCCTGTCAGCGTCCATTGGCAGTGGCTGGGAGATGCTACAAGAGATTATTCAGCAACCCTCCAAATTTCGTTAATCCTCGGTGGTTTCTGGGGATTCTTGGCATCCAAGGGAGAGGTGGTTGGTTTACAGAGAGATATAGATCTCACTTTGGATTGAAGACAAATAATTTATGAGATAGAGATAAAATTTATAACTTTTCCATATTCCCATCAATTTTTTTTTAAAAAAGACAGACAATATTTTATAAAAAAGAATTCTACACGATTACAAGTGGTTAAAGTGCTGTTGTAATGCACAAAATATTTGATTTTGGTGTATAATATATGGTGTGCACACAGTATCCAGATTTCTTTTTTTCAGAGCAAGGGAGTGGAACCTAAATTTTTTTCCCCTCCCTGAAGCCTGACAGTGCAATTAACTGCAAAATAAATAACACTATAATGACAGGGAAATAAATTGCAAGCAGTTAGAGGGCAACTGGAGATCATGGAAACATCAATGTAGCTGTTCCTGACCTTTGAATCTTCCAGAGTTGCATGACAATCAAACCAAGTTTTTTTTTTTTTTTTTTTTTGTAGACGGTATATATTATATGGCGTTTACAACGATAGATCCATTTGAATCATAAAAAAAGAAATCACGAAGCGCGCACGGAGTAGTGGCTCAAGTTCCAAATAACATAGCCCGTATGATTTGCAGGAGGAGATACGACTCAGTCTGCAGGGCTAATCAACTCTCTGTAAACATAAACTGCATCAAAGGAGGCTAAAGATGATGAAATGGTATGTTTGTCACTGAGAAGCAGGTAAAAGCCATTCACTTGAGCTCCCGGTCTCGAGACCAAGTTAACCATGGTTCGCCATCTAACATAATCTATGTCTATTAATTATGTTGGATATTTGTTGAGCTATTCAAAATTTAACAAAACATAAATTGACTTATATATATATATATATATATATATATATCTTAGTGTCAACTCCTACAAATTTTAGTTGACAAAGATTTGCTTTCGTATTTTTCTTTATTCTCATTTCTCTCTTAGGTTGCATTTGGTGCATCGTTAGATAATCCTGAATGGTAATATTGATTGCCTACAAGATAATTACTATTTGATAGATTACCAATAATGTTGATTATTGTGTTTACTATAACAAACAGATTACCAGTCATATAACATCAAATTTTCAAAATACTCCTAAATTAAATTTATTAAAAAAATTATATTTTATATATTTTATTTAAAAAAATATATTTACAAATGATAATGTTTTAAAAAAATTATATTTATAAATGATATTCGAAGCGGCTGGTGAGGATACCGGAGGCCACCAATCGAAAGAAGTTTCGTAGCATCGGGAGACGGCCGTAAGACCGTTGGACGGCGGAGATCCGTGGCCCGACTCCGCGGAAGAGGATGTGGCTCGGGACCTTCAACACGAAGGTTCCACCGAGCGAAGGTTCCACCGAGGTCGGTATAAGAGGATGCGAGTAGAGAGTGATCAAAGGAAGAAAGGATAATTTTATCAAAAAGCAATTTATCAGATTGCCATTCAAGATACGTGAATAACTATCCGTTCTTGAGGTAATCAACATTATCACTACAAGATAAATTGTCATTCAAAATACGTATCCAAATATAGTTATCTAATGGGTCCTTTTAAATTACTAGTAATCTGGATAGATTATCGACAACCAAACGCCACTTTAAAATATAGAAATCCCTCACACTATTTAGGACAAGGACTTCAAGGAAGAGGTGCATATGAGATGTGATATATTTAATAAGATTAATATGATGAAAAGATATTCATGAGGTACATAAGAGATGTGATGCATTTAATAAGATTAATTGGATGAAAATATTTTTCATGCATCTCAATGTATTTTATTGAATAAATTAAATTCAAGGAATAGAACATGCAATGCTCTAGGCCTACCTATTGATTCAATTAATTTGTTAACAAATCAAAACATGTGGCCCTAAAAACTCGAATGAAAATTAATTGATAGCAAGTAAACTTGAGTTATAAACACTTCAAACTTTTCTATCTCATTCATGGGGCTATATTGAGCTCATTCTCCATTTAATCTCGAATACCATTTTGTAACACTTTAAGCCCACCTGCTAGCCGAATTAATCTACAAGCTAGTCAAAATTCAATATAGAGCTATATTAAGCTCATTCTCCATTTAATTTCGAATACCATTTTGTAACACCTTAAGCCCACCTGTTGGTTGCTAGCCCAATTAATCTATCAAGCTAGTCAAAATCTACCCTAAGGTGAATTATTAATGCTGTAAGGATGGCTCCACTATATAGTGGGACTCTACCATCATCCTATAAGTAACTGTTTCCTTATGCCCATTAAGTTTAGTATACTCGGATCAGCTCTGATACTATTTGTAATGCCTCAAGACCATCTACTGGCTGAATTTAGGTAGCTTTGAAAATTGAAGTAGAAGTTAATTGGTAGCAGATGAATTTGAGTTATAAGTACTTCAAACTTTTCTTTTTCATTCATATGGGACTATATTGAGATGTACGACTATATTGAACTTGTTTTACATTTAGTCTCGGGCATTATTTTATAACACTTTAAACCCACCTACTGGCCCAATTAATCCGTTGGTGGGCCGGAACCTTATGGACCTAAAAACTCAAGAGATTAAATTGGTAACGGGTGAACTTGAGTTGTAAGCACTTCAAGCTTTTCCTTTCCATCCGATGACATCGCACGCCATAAGCTAATAAGAATCCACCCCGAGATAAGCTGTTGGTGCTGCTACAATGGCTCCATGTTTTAACGGAACTCTACTATCATCCTATAGTAATCCTTTCTTCTGTCCACAAACTTTCGCACACTTGAATCGTCTCTTATACTATTTGTAATGCCACAAGTCAGTGAGAATCTATCTTTCGTTCTATCCACAAACTTTTGCATATTGCTCTGATACCATTTATAATGCCCCAAGTCCATCAACTAGTCCAACTAACCCTTAGCGGACCAAAATTATGTAACTCTAAAAATTTTAATAGAAGTTAATTGGTAGTAGATGAACTTGAATTATAAGCATTTTAAACTTTTTTTTTTCATCCAATGTAAGACTATTTTATGGAGTATTATACAACTATTGATGATGAAATCCAAAAGATACAATCCCTGGTAATCATATGGTCAATGGATGCATCCAACTAACAGTGCCTAAATAGGGGATGGTGAGTTATATTTAAATAGGGGGCAGTATCATCATTCCAAACTAGCTGAAAATAAGTCTTCATTAGTGTTAGAGAAGAGACCGAGAGTTTCATATGCACTTGAAATTGCTTCTCAAGTGCACCATTGAATTCACATGAGACAAATTTTATTAAATTATCGTGTTGATACTTTTTGTATATGGATTTGATACAGATTATCCTGATTTTTTTTCATTAGAGTACAGTTAATGAGAGTATGCAGCAATTCATTATAATTTTGTTGAGTAGATCACCATCTTCTGCATTTAGGCAGAATGAATTCTACTTTAAATTGAGCACTATCCATTGCATTTCTTGAACCGAGTAATGTAGTTACTTAACTATCTATTTATTTTGTATATGCATAGAAAATCCCTTCAAGCAAGAGAGAGAATTTTTCCAGTATATATAGCGCATTCTTCATGTCTAGGTTCACCATTTAACATAATGCAAGCCTATTATAGCAAATTCTTCATGCCTTAGACTACAAATCAATCATATATGATGCAATTCCAAAACAAGGCGAACAGCTCTTCCTCTCCGCCTAACAGGGGAGGTAATAACAGTGCTAAGAGTGCCTCTAATAACATCGATCAGTTTGATGGTCTGGTAGGTCCTCTGTTCACACCTGGTGCAGCATTGGGCTCTGAGTGGTATCAAATGCAGGTCCTACCTCTGATGAGATTCAACTCTGGCATAGGCCTCGTATGGGTGTCCACCACTGACATGGGATGCCATAATGAGGACTTAAGGCATGCAAGACTTAATGCACATTAGATATCACTGTTTGCTGGACATGGATGTGGTCTGTGTGAGATCCAAGTAGTGGGACTCACATCTCACAAGCCACCACATGCTGAGGTTGGTACACTGGCAAGTGGGCTCTACCGTATTAATTCTTTATACTGTAGGAAGACTCTAGTTTTTATTTTTCATGTATGCTGCGCAGTGTTCTGATTCACTCTGGTACAAAACTATATAATCTAATAATATTGAGGCTAAAATTAATACTTCTCTGATTAATTATTGGTTTCAAGTAAAATGGTTGGGTGAATTTAGATGTTTCTAATTTCATAATCTTAATTACATCTTTTTCTGATTCCATATTTTGTTAATTCACCCATTTTTCAAGTTTTGAGAGCTAAGTTTTATTAGAAGGTATTTGGATGCCATAGGGAAAGGCTGAACAAATAGAAAAGTATAAGGTGATAAAGGGAGGGAAAAAGAACTAAGAATATTCTACTTAGATTAGAAAATTTGGACATTTTTTTTAAAAAAAAATTGTTACACGGCCAAATCCCCTGTGTTATAATGCCAACTTGTCATTTAAAAGGCATGTTAAATCAAGAGATAACATGACTTTGTTGTTTACTAAAAGTAATAGTTCTTGTTTCTGGGTAAGTTGTGTGACAACAACTATTACCCACTTTGCATTGTCCACCATCTTAGGATGCACTTTCTCTGTAGTTTCCATTAAATTCTTTGAAGCTACTTCCATAGAAGTAGGTCTTCTTATGTCCTTGTTTCTCTATCATTCCATTAACACAATGCCACATCCCTTTCTTTAGGGTGCCTTGTCTGTTATCATTATGCATGCTTATACCATCCCAGCCAATTAATTTGCAACAAGGTAACTCTATTCCATCATTTCTTATAAGAAACTTGGAATGCTATGCACAAGATGTCATGTTATGTGCACCCAAATGCCAAACATGGTGGTTTGGTTCCATCACAGTAAATTAGAACAGGACAATAGGGGACCAGACCAATAGGGGACCAAACCAAGCTTCTTTTCAACAATGCCTCCAGTTTCGCAGACAAAGTTAAGGAAACCCACAGGGTTGGCTGGCCAAATTCATGGCAAGTGTGGAATGCAATTCCACACAAAATGTCAATCTTCTCAACTTCTCACCATTGTAATGAATCCAGAAGAAGGTGGAGTAGATCCAAAGCTTCGGTCCGAAAGGTAGCATACCATAATAACAACTGATAAGGGAACGTAATCCAATGACATTGGGATATGCCTTGGGCTTGGCTTCACATCAGTTACTTCCTCTGTTGCTACAAAACCGTTTGGAGGAGTTTCTATTTAAAGTGAATTTCTTTCCCTTGTAGACATTAAACTTGGAGAAGATATGTTACAGAATATACCAAAATGGATTGATGTTCATCAATTGGATTTGTCACCAAAATATTTTTCAAAGAATGGTGTGAATCAATGGATTTTTTCACTGGAATATTTTTGATAGAATATTACATGCGGAATGGCTTGCATATTTTTATTGACATGATGAAAAGTTTTATTGTCTCAAGATTTTAAGTCATGCCATCAATTGTCATTTGATTGTTTCTGTGGTTAGACTGTTGCATTGCAATAAGAAAGTTGGCATAAGGCAAACACAATGATTCTAGAAAAAGAAACTAAACTGTAATAATTGAAAGTTTACTTTGAGTGTCAAAAGTTTAAATCTAAAATTTATATATTATTTAGCTGATATGAGAATGTTTTAAGCCTTAACCCAACAAATAGAAATAATGAAAGAAATGGATTAAGTAATATAAATGTCAGAAATGGATGTAGATATCTTTCAAAGAAAAAAAAGAAAGAGAGAAAATAATATTGTATCTGCTATAAAAATTTCATCATACCATATTATTTGATAATGGCTTTCCCATGTTTAAAACATTTTGATGGAGTCTTGGACAGTCATGGACATTTTGGAGAGCTTATTGTAGTGTACATCTAGGAACTATAAAAACTTGTG